>CM064910.1:58222657-58485151 GCA_032727855.1 Quercus ilex subsp. ballota
TAGATGACAAAAAAAATGGGATGGAGGGAGTAATTGATTAGGGATAAAATATGGTTTAATTGCAAGTAGGCTTTGGGATTGAGGTGGCTACAAAAACAACCGTGGGAAGCCAAGTTGGCGCTTTCCATAATAAGATTAAAAGTCAAAAGTTAATTTATTTGGTAAAATGTAAATTACACCCTTAAAGTTTGGGAGTATTTGGATTTTACATCCTAAAATATCAGAATTTAGAATTTAACCCTTGAAGTTTGGGGGTATTTGTATTTTACACTAAAGTTTCAGAATTTGGATTTTACCTCCTAAAGTTTGGGATTTGGATTTTACACCACCAAATTCTAAAACTTTAGAGTGTAAAATCCAAATATCTCCAAACTTTAGAGTGTAAAATCCAAACACTCCTAAAATTTAAGAGGTAAAATCCAAATTTTAAAACGTTAGTGTGTAAAATCCAAATACTCCCAAATTGTAGGGGGTAAAAAACTAAAATTTGAAAATCCAAAGTGTAAAATCCATATACCCTTAAACTTTAAAGGTGTAATTTGAAATTTACTCTAAATTATTTACAAAAAGTTTAAATTATTTAAAATAAAACTGAGACAAAATGTATCATTTGACTCAAAAATAGCACATAAAACTAGTTGCTAACCCATGCAATTCACGGAAAAGCTGTTGAATATGAGATTTTTTTTTAAATCATTAATTTTGTTTACATTGCATTTTTTAAGGTAGTTTAAGAGATTATTTCAAATCCTCATTTCATAATAATCAACCACTAATGCCAAATCTCATCACTTTATAAAGTATAAGGAAGAGAATATTTTATTCAATTTAAAAGTGTGTCAACACAAAAACCATCACCAATTCATGCATCTTTACATTCGATATTTACAAACTTTGTTCAGGGACAGAGAGAAAGAGAGAGAGAGTACAAACTTTGAGAAGAAGATATCTCACATTTATATCATAGGGAACGTGCATTTTTATTTTTTCATTGTGGTAAAGAAAGTACTAAGAAATGCAATGGGATTAACAGGGCAAGAAAAAATCTCTATAATTAGTATTGCATGTAACATAGATTGCCTTTGATTCTACCAAGGCAGAAAGCCTCTTCCCTATAAACATATCCCTCAACCTTTATTGCTAATTGAGAAAATAATCCAATAGAAGCCTTGCTATGTTGCCTTTTGCATAACCTCTTGTCGAATTGACATTTGGCCACAAAAGTGAACACCCTCCAAATAAATCTGCAATTACTCCACAATCCACACCATTGATTCTACTATAAGATGTCACTCCTACCATACTTTTACATATTTTCGGCTTCAGTCTTCTTAGAACCAAATCCTTCTTACATAACCACCATCAACAAAGTCTTCTTTAACATCAGATTATTATAGCAAGCAACAACCTAGTACCAAAAAAATTTAAATAAATCTACATAACCTCTAAATAGAAAACAAACTAAACCAATTTCCATATTAAAAAAATCATGTTTGCACAACATCTAACCAAATGTCAACAATTTATTTTTTTTAATTTTTTTGTTAACTTTGTAATGACTATAAAAAACCTTGTAGACTTTAATCACCACTCACGCATTATAGATATTGTAGCTTATACATGTTATTATGTGATATTCAAAGTTAGGTCAATAGATGTGGCTGCCAAAAATTCAGTTGGAAAGACTTTTATGACATAATGATGCTGCAGCCAACCAATATATAAATATATTGTTTAACAACATTTAAGAAGAAAAAAAATTTATATTAAAAAAAAATGTACACATTGTTTTGAACTATTTGAATTTTGAATCAAAATACAACTAACTAAATTTAGTAAAATGGTTTTCATATAAATACAGCTTTATATGTAAAATGTGAGTTGAATTCTACTTCAAACCACCTAAATGCAATGCAAATCAATTTAAAAAGTCAAATGCAAATCAACTGTAGAGATCTAGGATTTAGGGGTTATTTAAGGTGATAAGCATAATTGTTCAATTATTTAAAGTAAAAATTAAGCTAATCAAACAATTAAATAATTCATTGTAAATCTTAATTGGTGAAAATAAGCAAGAAGCACTTAAATGAAAGTGGAAGTGCACTAACAAATTCCCTTCACAAACACAGTAAATCTATGAATTAAAAACCTCAAATTTCCACTACAAACACACAAAACTGATAAAACCCAATTAAATACTAAACCCATAAAGCCACAAGTTCACTAAAAAAAACTCAACTTGGTGAGCGGAGGCTGGCCGAAGAGGTGAGGAGAAGGAGGAGCAGATGGAGACATTGCTGGAGGAAGAAGTGGATTAGAAGTTTGATGGTTTTGTGAGAAGAAAATAAGAGAGAGAGAGAGAGAGAGGCAAATCTTTGTGCGTACATTGAGGTTTTGGTTGAAAGGTGGAGATATCGTAAAAGAGATTAAATTCTATAAGGATGTGGTGTAAAACCCATGTTTTACCCCTCCAATCCCAACATGACACATCATCTTATCACATATTTAAGAATAAACACAATTACACTATCAATTCTAATACCCATATATAAATCCAACCTGATGATGGTAAGGAAATCAGTGGGATGAGAATCTCCGGATGTCGATCTTGAAGGTTGTGTCCTGGAAAATCAAACAGGATCAGAGGAGACCGGTGGAGGCCGGCCCAGAATCCTCCGATGGTAAAGTCAGTGAAAAGTCTCAAACTCGGAGAAAATATTTCTTAAGTTCTTATTTGTGGAGAATGTTTTTCATACCTCGCTCTTCTGCCAATGAGTCCTTTATATAATGTTCGCTTAAGGCGGTTACCTTATAACTTCTCCTGCCATCTCGGGTCTTTGGAGTAACCTCCATAACTGTCATGAAAGTTACAACACAATTTCATCCTTAATCATTTATTATAGAGCGGTTGATGAAACATAGCATTTGTTGGGAACAAATGCAACATTTCATCTCGTCCATCTCATCTTGACAAAGGACGAGACGTTGTTATAATGCCTAGCTCGTCCGTCATCAGGGACGGACGAGACATTATTACAATGTCTCGTCTTTGTCCTTCAGGACGATGGAGGCTGATTGGATGAGTGTTGATTTAATCTCTCAAAGGCCCCTTTCTTTTTCTTGGACGAGGTATGTGGATGAGATGGGAGTTAACTTCTTTTTCCTTCACCATCAGTTGCCCCCTATCCACATGGGTTGTTCAACTAATTGGTGACTTGTCAACTCGTCCTTAGATGTTCATAATTGATGTAAAATGAATTATGACCTTTGCCTTTTACAAAGTTGTAACTTCCTCCTCAGATGCTCAACATTCCAAGGATGTTCCAACTTCCTCCCGTCTAAGGTCTTTAAGTAGTAGGACCTTTGCCTTTTACAATTTACAACTTTGTAGGGACCTTCCCAATTAGGACCCAGTTTCCCATGAGCTGGGTTCTTTGTTGCTAAAGATACCCTTTTCAGGACGAGGTCTCCTATGTTGAATCGCCTTGGCTTCACCATTACGTCATATTGCCTAGCCATAAGGTTTTTGTACATTGCCATCCTTTGTTCAACATCCATCCTTACCTCGTCTATTAGATCGAGGTTCAAACGAAGTTGCTCTTCATTATCTTTATCCTGATAAGTTGTCACCCTATGATTGGCCATGTGCACTTCTGCGGGTATGACTGCTTCAGTTTCATAGGCTAGCTTGAAAGGAGTTTCTCCTGTCGGAGTTCTTACTGTCGTCCTATATGCCTACAGAACACCTGGTAACTCGTCTGACCATACTCCCTTTGCCCCCTCAAGCCGAGTCTTGATTATTTTTAACAATGATCGGTTTGTTACTTCAGCCTGACCATTTGCTTGTGGGTGGGCTGGGGAGGAGTAGTGATTCTGAATTCCGAAGTGCATGTAAAAGTCTTTGAATAGTGCATTGTCAAATTGTCGTCCATTGTCAGATATCAGCACTCTGGGCACTCCAAACCTACACACAATATTCTTCCATACAAAGTTCTTGACATTTTGTTGTGTGATATTAGCCAAAGGTTCTGCCTCTACCCACTTGGTGAAATAATCAATACCGACCACGAGAAACTTCATTTACCTTACACCTAGTGGGAAAGGACCCAGGATGTCTAGTCCCCATTGCGCAAAGGGCCACGGGGCCATCATTAGAGTTAGGTACTTTGATGGTTGCCTAGGGATGTTACTAAACCGTTGGCATCGATCGCAGACCTTTACATAAGCTTTTGCATCTGTTTGGAGAGTTGGCCAATAATACCCTGTACGGACGACCTTATGGATAAGTGATCTAGCTCCCGAGTGGTTTCCACAGGCTCCTTCATGAACTTCTCTCAACACATAATTCGCCTCGTCCAGAGCCAGACACCTGAGATAAGGCTGGGAAAAGCCTCTTTTGTATAGAACCTCGTGCATAAGAACGTACCTAGCCGACCTTACCCTCAGCTTTCTAGCCTCGTCTTTCTCTTCTGGAAGTCATCCGTATTTCAAATACGACACAATTAGAGCCATCCAATTTCCTCCACTCTCTACTTATTGTACTTCTAGGATGTCTATACTTAGTATATATTGAATCTCGTCAAACTTGTCTACGGATTCATTTGCTGAGGCTTCTTTCGCTAAGGTATCGGCTTCCACGTTCTCCTCCCTTGGGATTTGAGCGAAGTTAGCTCCTTCAAATTTCTTCATAAGTCGTATCACCCTGTTAAGATACTTCCTCATTCGTTCTTCCTTAGTCTCATATATCCCATTCACTTACCCATAATTAACTGAGAATCTCCCAAGACGAGTATTGACTTCGCTTCCACAGACTTGGCTTATTCCAGCCCTTTAAGAAGACTTTCATATTCAACTTCATTATTAGTTGCTTGGTACTGCAAGCAAACTTTGTGTTTCAGTTTATCCCCTTCTGGAGGTTGCAAAACCACACCTATTCCTCCTGCGTGCAATGTAGACGAACCATCCACATAGACGATCCACTTCTGGTTGTCTTCCATCTCACTTACATCATCGTAATTTGGGGTAAACTCTGCAATGAAGTCTGCCAGAGCTTGAGCTTTTATGGCATGCCTTGGCTGGTACTTTATGTCAAACTCACTGAGCTCAACTACCCATTGAATCAATCATCCCGCAGCCTCCAACTTGTTCATTGCCTTCTAGAGTAGGTGGTTCGTCATGACGTTGATGACATGAGCCTGGAAGTAATGCCTTAGTTTCCTGGAGGCTGTTATTAGTGCGAAAGCCAGCTTTTCCATCAGCGGATATCGTCCTTCCGCTCCCCTCAATGCTTTACTTGTATAGTACACCGACTTTTGTACTTTTCCTTCCTCTCTTATCAATGTTGAGCTCACGGCATGCGGAGTCACTACAAGGTATAAGAATAGCTCTTCTCCCACCACAGATGGACTCAGCAACGGAGCCGTAACAAGGTATGTTTTCAAGTCTGGGAAGGCTCTTTGGCACTCATCTGTCCACTCAAATGCTTTCTTTAGAACCTTGAAAAATGATAGACACTTGTCAGTGGCTTTAGAAACAAACCTGTTGAGGGCAACAACTCGCCCGGTAAGAGACTGGACTTCTTTGATACTCTGCGGAGGCTTCATATCTAGAATTGCTTTGATCTTTTCCGGGTTTGCCTCAATCCCTCTGTGTGAAACCATGAACCCAAGGAATTTCCCTGATGATACTCCAAAAGCACATTTGCTAGGGTTCAACTTCATGTGATACTGTCTTAATGTGTCAAACGTCTCCTGCAGGTCGTTTAGATGCCTTCCCTCATCCTGACTCTTCACTAGCATGTCATCCACATAGACTTCTACATTCCGCCCAATCTGTGGACGAAACATGTGGTTAACCAGTTGTTCGTATGTTGCTCCAGCATTTTTCAAGCCAAAGAGCATTACTTCATAACAAAATAATCCCTGACTAGTGACGAAGGATGTCTTCTCTTGATCCGCCTCGTCCATCCTTATTTGGTTGTATCTTGAGAAAGCATCCATAAAGCTAAGTAATTTGTGGCCCGCAGTAGAATCCACCAGTTGGTCAATGCGCGGCAATGGATAGCTATCCTTGGGGCAAGCCTTGTTGAGATCAGCAAAATCTACACACATCTTCCACTTGCCATTTGCCTTTTTGACCATTACCACATTGGCCAACCAATTTGGATAGTACACTTCTCGTATGAACTTCGCTGCCATCAACTTCTGAATCTCGTCTTTAATAGCATCATCTCTCTCAGTGGCAAACACCCTTTTCTTTTGTCGTACTGGCTTTGAGGAAGGACATACGTTTAGACGGTGGGTGATGACATTAGGATCTACACTCGGCATATCCTCATGAGTCCAAGCAAACATATCAGTGTTTTTCCTCAAAAACTGGATGAGGTCCTCCTTAATCTTTTCTTCTAGATCTGCCCCAATCCTAGTACACCTCTCAGGGTTTTTCTCGTCTAAAGAAACATCTTCTAACTCTTCAGCAGGTTCTGCCATGACTCTTTTTTCTTCAATATTCATGGCTTGAATTTGTTCATCCATGGCCAACATTGCCAGGTAACACTCTCTTGCTGCTAGTTGGTCTCCTTGCACTTGTCCTACTCCATGTTCTGTTGGAAACTTAACCGACATGTGATAAGTAGATGTAACAACCTTCCAACTGTTTAAAGTCTGCCTTCCAATTATGGCATTATAGGATGATGAACAATCTACCACAAGGAAGCTCACCTCCTTGGTGACTTGTTACGGGTGTGCCCCCACAGTCACTGGTAATGAAATAACGTCCACAGGTTGTACCTTCATTCCACCAAAACCTACTAGGGGGGAGCTCGCTGGATGGAGCCGGTCTTGTCCTAACCTTATCTGCTAAAAAGCTGGATAATATAAAATATCAGCCGAACTCCCATTATCTATCAACACCCTTCTAGTCTTGTAATCAGCAATAAGGAGGGTGATGACAATAGCATCGTCATGAGGGTGATGAATTCTCTCGACATCCTCGTCCGTGAAGATAATTGCTTTCTCGTCCGTGGTCCTCTCGCTTAGTGACCGTCCAGAAAGTTGGACACTCTGCACTGCTTTCAAGTATGTCTTCTTTGACTTGGACGATTGTCCTGTTGAACTTCCCCCTATGATTACTCTTATTTCTTCGAGCGGTAGTCGTGATGATTCCTCTACCTTCCCTTTCAATTTCTCGTCCTTGTGGTCTCGTCCAAGGAAATTTCTCAGCTTCCCTTGCCTGATAAGATTCTCAATCTGCTGCTTCAAATCAAAGCACTCATCTGTATCATGCCCATGATCTCTATGGAAGCGACAATACTTATTCCTATTGCGCTTGTTAGGATCTCCCTTCATCTTCTCCGGCCACTTCAAGAAAGGCTCATCCTTGATTTGCATAAGGACTTGCTCGAATGGCACGTTTAAAGGGGTGTATTGTTGATTCCGCGCTAAAGGACCTGCCTTCTTCTCTCGGTCTTTCCTATCTTCTGTTCGTCCCTTCTTAGGACGAGGACCTTGTTCCAAATGACGCATTGGGTTGGCTTCCACTTTCTCAACTCTCTTCCTCTTCTTGGCTATGATAGCATCCTCCGCATTCATAAAGTTCTGGGCTGAATGGACTAGTTCAGCCATAGTTTAAGGCGCCTATTCATATAACTTGTGGATGAACAGGTCAGAATGAGCCCCATTATGGAATGCCGCCAAAAGGAGCTTATCGTCCACCTCGTCCACTACCAAGGCGTCCCTGTTGAACTGCGTGATGAAAGACCGCAAACTTTCATTCTCTCCTTGCTCTATGGTTAGCAAGCTAGATGAAGAACGTTTGTGCCTCTGCCCTTCGATAAAATTATTGACGAACAACTTGCTTAGTTCCTTGAAGGACGTCACTGTGTTATGAGGTATTTTGCTAAACCACACTCGTGCAGGTCCTTTGAAGGTAGTAGGGAAAACCCTGCACATTATTTCATCCGGAACCCTTTGAAGATGCATGGTAGTTTTGAAGGTGGCAATATGGTCAAAAGGATCCCGCGTCCCATCATACGAATCTAATGAAGGCATCTTAAACTTGGATGGCAAAGGGTGAGCATTGATGGAAGCCACGAAGGGGGAATCAGTCCTGTGAACTAAATCTTCTACAGGGTTCGTTTTCCTCATATTCTCCCTCATCTCATTCATAACTCTTCTCATTTGATCCATTTCCCTTTCTAAATGAGGTACCCTCCGTAAAGCAGTACCCCTTGACTGGCTTTCAGGTTCAACATTCCTTCTCTCTTCTTGACTCAGGGCCTGTCCTTCAGTATTCCATTCGTGACGCTGCCTCCTCAAATCAAGTTTTCTTACCAACTCCTGGTTCTGGCAGGTTAACTCCGCCATAGCAGCGGCCATGGATTGCATGTGTTGGACTGAAGATGGTTGCATGGTGGGCGCTGATTTACGGTCGCGATGAGGGTTACTAGAGGTGTCCCTGCTCTGTTGAGGGCTTGGACTAGTAGCCCTAGATCTTGTCTGAACCATTTCAAACCTTTGTCAGAGAAAGAAATCGCAGAACTCAGCAAATTAATTTCAAGAGCAACAAATTCCTTCCCCACAGACGGTGTCAACTGATGATGGTAAGGAAATCAGTGGGCTGAGAATCTCCGGATGTCGATCTTGAAGGCTGTGTCCTGGAAAATCAAATAGGATTAGAGGAGACCGGTGGAGGCCGGCCCAGAATCCTCTGATGGTAAAGTCAGTGAAAAGTCTCAAACTTGGAGAAAATATTTCTTAAGTTCTTATTTGTGGAGAATGTTTTTCATACCTCGCTCTTCTGCCAATGAGTCCTTTACATAGTGTTTGCTCAAAGCGGTTACCTTATAACTTCTCCTACCATCTCGGGTCTTTGGAGTAACCTCCATAACTGTCATGGAAGTTACAACACGATTTCATCCTCAATCATTTATTATAGAACGGTTGATGAAACATAGCATTTGTTGGGAACAAATGCAACGTTTCATCTCGTCCATCTCATCTTGACAAAGGACGAGACGTTGTTATAATGCCTAGCTCGTCCGTCATCAGGGACGGACAAGACATTATTACAATGTCTCGTCTTTGTCTTTCAGGACGCTGGAGACTGATTGGATGAGTGTTGATTTAATCTCTCAAAGGCCCCATTCTTTTTCTTGGACGAGGTATGTGGACGAGATGGGAGTTAGCTTCTTTTTCCTTCACCATCACAACCAAATTGAGAATCTATCGAGATGTTATTAGGTGTAGTAGGATGTATTGAATTTTAATAAATTTTAAGTAAAATGCTAATGTGGCAATCACTTATTGGATGGTGTAAAACATAGGTTTTACACCCCATCCTTATAGAATTTAATCTCATCGTAAAATAGTCAGACTGTTTTTTTAAAAAGAAAATTAAATCTTAGGTGGCAAAATATAAGAAGATCAACAAAAAGTTAAAGGTTTCAGTTTCATAGTATATATAGATAATTTAAACTTTAACTATTTGTAAATAAATTAGAGTAAATTGTAAATTATACCTCTAAAGTTTGAAGGTATTTAAATTTTACACCTTGAAATTTCAACATTTGGTTTTTACGCTTTACAGTTTGGGAGTGTTTGAATTTTATATTCTAATGTTTTAGAATTTGGATTTTACCTTATAAATTTTAGGAATGTTTGGATTTTCTTCTCTAAAATTTGAGATATTTGGATTTTACATTCTAAAGTTTCAGAATTTAGAGGTGTAAAATCTAAATATCCCCAAACTTTAAAGGATAAAATCTAAATTTTGAAATGTCAGGATGTAAAATACAAATACTTTCAAACTTCAGGAGTAGGGTTTATAGTATATATAGATGAGCAAAAGCTAGCCTACTTTCCTTCGTTTTATCGGGCTTTTTCTTGGGTCTAGGAAACTCAGAGCCGAATATTAATTGGACCAACCAAAAATATCCAATGCGGTCATACTCAGGCCCAACCCAACACTCTCTCCATTTTCAACCCATTCAAAATTCCACCACTACCCCCACTCACCCCCAAACCCTAAGGGTAAATCCGTCACCCCGAAAAACCCATCCCCTCGTTTCTCACATAAAATCCCCAAACCCTAGCCCCCTTCTCTCTCTCACTCCTCTCTGAGGCGCGCCGAAAACCCTAACACACAGAGCGACCGAGACCGAGACCGAGAGATCCCAACAATGGCGACACGTTTCAAGAAGAACAGGAAGAAGCGCGGACACGTGAGCGCCGGACACGGCCGTATCGGCAAGCACAGGAAGCATCCTGGAGGTCGCGGAAACGCCGGAGGCATGCACCACCACCGGATCTTGTTCGACAAGTACCATCCTGGGTTCTTCGGCAAAGTCGGTATGCGCTATTTCCACAAGCTTCGCAACAAGTTCTATTGCCCAATCGTTAACGTCGACAAGCTCTGGTCTCTCCTCCCCAACGATGTCAAGGACAAGGCCTCCAACGACAGCGCTCCTGTGATCGATGTCACTCAGTTCGGGTACTTCAAGGTTTTGGGCAAGGGTGTTCTTCCCGAGAACAAGCCTGTCGTTGTTAAAGCCAAGCTCATCTCGAAGATCGCAGAGAAGAAGATCAAGGAGGCCGGTGGTGCTGTGGTACTCACTGCTTAGGTTTCGGTACTTTTTTAGGTTCTTATATGAAAATTTTGGTTTATTCGCGAACCCTTTTGAGACGTGTTTGGTATTATTATTGTTTTCTGTTTAATGAAAGTTTTGAATCATGGGATTATTGTTATATGTTTTTTGTTTTTTGGAATGGTAGATTCAATCGGTTTATTATGCATGATATATGATATTTTATTGTTGTTCTGGATAATTGGCTTGGTGGAATTTATGTTATGAGATTTCATTTTGCTTTGTATTAGCTGTTTTGAGTTGCTAGAGATGGATGAATACGGTAGTTTTTTTAGGATTCTTAAATGTTTCATATCTGATTTTGGTAGATTGATGATGATGATGGTTTGGTGAGTGTGAGTACTGAGGAGAGATATTAAGATGGTTTGTGATATTGTACTGGTGGATTTTTTTGGGCTCTTAATGTTTCTCATCTGATTCGGGTTGATTGATGCGATGATGATGACACTTTGGTGAGCGGGGATTTTTTTTTTCCTGTGAGAGTATATGCTTTAGGGTACATGGGTCATGGTGTTTCAGATTTGTGGAGAAATATATTAGTATAGAGTTTGTTTAATTGGGATTGGGCACTTAAAAAGTTGTAAGGATTGTTATGTGTAATGAGTGTGGTTCTAGAAGTGTTGTGCTGCATTTTTTGTTAGAATGATGGATTTATGAAATTGCATTTAGCCATAGAAAGCTCTTTTAGCCAGTCAATTGTTTCTTTCATATAACTGGGGGGATTTGTTCCTATTTGTCTCTTTATTTCTGTCTTAAATTCTCATTCCAATTTTTTTTTTGGTCTTGTTTTTACTCTGAATCTGATGCTCATGTGCAATTTGTGTATTCTGACTCTTATTTTATTAACATGCCATTCTTAAAGACCTTCCCTACATTTTGTCAATGAGCCCTTTCTTAAATGTTACCTCCTTTTCTCAAGAATGTGAGTAGGAGGTGAGGTTGCGGGTTCAAAACCAATTAGGTATTTGTGTAACTTTCCAATGGGAGAAGGCATGTTATGTTGACTTGCTGACAATTCTTTTGGATTAGGGTGTGATACTGTTATGTGATGGGATCAATATCCTGCATTAATTAGTGTAAGTTCCATGTAGTGACATAAGTTCTGATACATTGTCATGCTATTGAAAGTTGTAATTTTTTGTATTGCATTGCTTGTGGGATAGAACTAAAAGATATGAAGTTCATTGTTGCCATAGTTACTTACTCAAATTCATTTCTCAACCTTTTGTTTTGTGCTCTTTATATTTTTTCCTTGGATTACTTTTTGCTCTCTGCTTTCTTTTGGCCATTTTTAAGTTTTGCTTTAATAGGAATTCTCTGTTTTCTTGTGGCCTTTAGTTGTATCCATCAGCCAGAATTTGCACCTATATGTATCTATTTAGTGATTAGTCCGCAAGTTTCATTGATCGCTCTCACTTCTCCTTTTCCACTTTGCTTCCATTAGGTCAACCTACCCTGAAAAATTGTCTGCCTACACAGTATACCAAGGCCTATCAACCACGGGCTTCTTTTTTCAACTAGTGATTTTTTTTGCCATTCCCGGCATTTTCATTCTGAAATCTGTGCTTCACTTAAGATCATTGTTGGTATGCTTAAGTTCAAAGCGCGAAGCCCCAAGGCTTGAACGCTTTTTGCCTCAAAACCTAGGCTCATTTAAAGCACGCTTTTGGGGTGCTTTATCAAAAAAGCTCAAAGCACACTTTTTGGTGCTTTTTTATATTAAAAAAAAAAAAAAACCAAAACTGAATTAAAACTATAGGATTTTGACATTGCTATAAATCATTTATTTGACATATTTTTAGTGCAACTTATTAAAAAAAAAATTGAGTGTAACTTGTCTTGAAACCCACAACCTGTGAGTTATTCTCTATTTTTAATTTTATTTTTTCTTGATTTTTTTCTCCTTGAAACTGTAACCCACTGAGCTTCTCCTTATTCTATTTTCCCCCTCTTGGATATTTGCTTGGAATCAATTACCATATTGCTATGTCCTAGCTCAATCATGAAAAAAAAAAGTATGATATAATATATTTGTGCTAATTGTTCAGTTACTTTAGTGGTTGATGTTGAACTTATTGGACTAATTCTTATAAACTTATAGTCATTAAGTGATTAAATTATTAACTAATATTACTAATTTGTTATAGGGCATTATGGATATTGGAGATTTAAGAAAGGATATGACTCATATCTAGCTGATATGAAAAAAAAAATGACTTGTCTTGCAATTTTTGTGTTAAAATTGCAAAAGTAGGGCTTCTCTAAATTTTATATGAATTATATAAAAAAAAAATTATTTCAATTTATATAATAATTTGATTTTTGTATTTCTCATTAACCATAATTTTTAAATTATTTTTAAAAAAGATCAGCGCTTCACTTCATCAGGCGTGTGCTTGCACTTGGGCTCCAAGAGGCATTTGTGCACAAGTGCGCTCCTCCTTTTTACCAACACTGCTTAAGATGTTTTATGAATAGCATTTGGTAAACAGTGACCATGTGACTGTATACAAGTAATTTTTCCAACTGTTTAAAGTTGGAAAAATTATTTGTTGCTTCTTCCACCATTATTCTTGCATTCTTGGTGATATTAAGAAATCATGTCACGGGGATGAGGCATGATTGGATTGATATCATTCTGTATTTTTAGATTTGGGTTGGTATTGTTCTGTACTTTTAGATCATAGACTCGTGAAGTTATTGTGTTTGTGATGTTGAAATAGGCAATGGAGCATTGGTAATTTGTTGTTGCTTGGGTGGAGGTGTCCAATCGGAAAAGTGGGGAAAAAGTAATGCAGGATGTAACATAACCTGCCTAAAAGAACCAAACAACCATAAGTTGGCCTAAGCAAAATTTTAGTCAAATTATAGAACCAAACACGTGGTGGGATGCTATCCTGAATATGGTATTTAGATCATTCACGTTGGCCTGAGCTAGGGTTGTAAACTAACCAAACCGTTTATGAACAACTCATGTTTGGTTCGATAAAAAACTCGTTCATGTTCATTTGTTTGTAAATAAGCCAAGGTTGGGCTTTAGTTTTAGGCTTGTTTGATAAACAAGCCGAGCCCAAGCAAAAAAAATTGTTCGTGAACAAGCTTGTGAACAATAGCGCTCGATACAAAACATGTCGAGCTTAAGCTTGTTTATAGCTTGATATAGTTTACCAAATAAACTCATTATTATGACATTACACATGTTTTGGAATGTTAATTTATAGCTTGTTTATTCATATATGTTTTGAAATGTTAATTAATTTAGAGCATTCACAACTACAAATCTTATCATATATTATTTTATCATCTAAAAAACTTACTTTATCAATTATACAATACCATTTTACAATACACCCAACATCCTAACTTTTATTTTCTTATACAACACATTAAAATAATATATCTTCACAATAAATTTTTTTTTTCTCTCTCTAATTTTACAACATACCGAAAACTTTCCCAACACTACCCACGAGTCCACCACCACGGCACCACCCCGATCCACTATCAACAACACAACCATCACCCTGATCTGCTACATCAAACTGATGAGCTCCACCAACCCATGAGACTCACGGAGTCTTGATTCAAGGGGAGAGAGAAAGACAAAAAAAAAAGGTGAGAGAGACCAAAAATGAGCTCCACTAACCCATGAGACCCAAGCCGTGCAACCACCTGCCCAAGACGCTGCACCCCCGGACCCCACCGCTGCACCACTAAACCCACGCCACTACAGCCACTGACCACACCGTTGACCACCAAAATCATACCTGCTGAAATCAACCAACGCCACAACACAACCCATAACCTCTACAACCTGCCGCCACACGACCTACACAGCCATAACAAGATAGCTCCTACCACCGATCCACCATTGTCTACCAAAGAGAGAAGTGAAGAGTTTCTGTTAAGAGAGAGAGAGGGGGAGAGAAGGGGCAGGAAGAAGAGAGAGTAGAAAGTAAGAGAAAAAAGGAAGAGAGAGAAAGATAATGAAATAATGAGAGAAGAGAGAGAAGAACCAAACCGATTAAAAAACAATATTTTATTTATACCATTGTGCTACAGTGTCGTCCTACCTTTAGGACAGTACTGTAGCATTATGGTAAAAAAATTTGCATTTTTACAGGTTTCCATGTCCGGCTGTTGAGCTATTTGGTCCTCATATGCTAAATTTTCCTTACATTTGCCATATCTTAGGCCCATTGTGAATGCTAGCTATAGACAACGAATGATGAATGGATGGATTTAATTATGTAAACTTATAATTTGAATGATTTCTAATTACAGGTAGAATTAAAAGCATGATAAAATGAGTATATTATTATTTTTTTTTTTTACTCAATTTTTGGTGATATAAGCATTTGATGATGTAATTTTTTGGATCTCAAGCTAAAAAGCTTGACTTGAGCTCGAGTTTAAACTTGATATTAAGCTCGAGCTTGGCTTGACATTCTCACAAGCTTGAGTTTAAACATTGTTTTTAGACTTGTCTTAAACTCAAGCCAAGCTTGAGTATTTGATTTTTATTGACGAGCCAAGTTCAAACCCGCACTACTCAACAAAACTTGGCTCGTTTACCGCCCTCGTCCTGAGCAAAATTTTAGTCAAATTTAACAAAAAAAAAAACTCACTTTTCTACTTAATGCAGTTTGTTTTTCACTTCCATTTGTGTTGAGCTCTTCTTTTTACTATTCTATTTAAGTACTACTTTTTTTTTAATATATATATTTTATTCACAAACTCTTGTACCTCTTCTTCATCAACTCTGCCAAGCTAGGCACCATTTTGTTTCCTTGCCTTTTTCCTCAACATTCCTGTCCCTCTTGATCTAAGTCCAACCCTAATCCTAACCTTGCGAAATTAATTTAATTGGTGTAGATCTTGTTGAAGATACAGTGCAAGTTAGGTTTGACCATGTGCTGTATGTCAGAGTTTATAACCTAAAATTCAATTTATTGGCATGTTATAAATAATTAAATTATTTAATTATATAAGACTATTTGTAAATGAACTAATTGGACATTATCATAGTCATTGAGATGCATTGTATGTGATTTAGTTACAGAATATATAAATCACAAGTTTCCTATAAACTCAAAATGTAATTCGTAATCGGTGATGAAATTGGATATTTTATCTGCGAAGACTATAATACATCAGCTAAGATGGTTTGTCTTGATTATGGAAGTGGAGACTTCTAGTTGATGTGTCTTAAGTGTGTAAGACATATTGAATTGGACTACTGTGAGATTAATTATTCACTTAACAACTGTCACTTGAATAATAAATCTCGTGACTTCTAATTTCATAGATTCTCAATCCTGAGAGGATTGTAAACTCGATAATTTAACAGTTAAAACCTCAATATATTGGGTAACTGCACATAGTGTTGAGGGAACACATATTCTCAAAATGGAATCCATAATCTCTTTCTATAAAGATACAAAGTATCCCCTTGAGATAAGTTTAATAGGAATTGGTTATTCAAGGCCTACCACTTTAGTAAGGAGTTACTAAAGTTTATATTTAATGAAATTAAATTTCATAAATATGAATAACTAAAATATTAAACCGGAGACTTAAGGAATAAAATAGTTGTTTACAAAGTGATAGTTCATTATAACTTTGTTCACTATGGATATTTCATGGAGGGATCAAATAATATTATATTAGAGTCTTAGGATATAATTTATTAATAAGGTCTAAAGTGCAATTATATTTCTATAGTGATACTTGTTATATAATTAATGGTAATTTTGGACTTGTCAAGAGTTAACAGATAAGCCCGAGACTCATTGGAGTTAGAGCTTTATTTGTCCCTTTCGTCCTATCCCAAGCCATATACTAAAGCCAATTGGGTTGGCCCAAAAAGCTAACCCAATTAGATAATCAGTTTTTATTTAATAAGAGTTACTAAATAAAGTAATTGCCTAGGCAGTCAAAAATGTACGTATGATTAAAAGAATAAAAAAATAGTTTTTCTCTACAAGATCCTTTGAATACATTTTTCCTAAGAAAATTCAACGTACTTAAGAACTGATTGAGAGACTATTCATCTTAGGCACCATGTGGAATTATGGTGAAGATTTAAGATCTTATCAAGTCGTGTTTTTGAATTTCACTGCATTAAGGTACGTTTTCTGTTCTTTGTTTTAGAATTCAAAGTTATATGTTATCTCTCATGATTGAAATAGATCATTGTGTTGCTTCCCCTACGAGTTTTGTATAAGATGCAAAACTAGTTTTTCTAACATTGTATGTAACAAATTTCTTAGTGTTGACCTTTCTTCTGTTGTATGGTGTAATTTGCCTGGATTAGGAGGATGTCTAATCTATTTCTAATGCTCTTGCATTTTGTTGATCTCTCTCTCTCTCTCTCTCTCTCTCTCTCTCTCTCCCTTGTATTTTGTTGATCTCATTGTCTCCATAGCAGTAGCCAGTAAGAATTGAGTGCATTGTGTTGTGCAATGTCGATTGTTGCCTTAGCTAGCTAGACATCACTTAAGTTTTTGATGATACTGTTTTGGTTATTGGGTGATCAAAAATTCTAAAACCACATAATAAACCACAACCTTTGCCATAATTGTCCACGTGACAAGTTGTAAGTGGTAGAGAAAAACTTGTGGGACCATGTGAAAGTGACATTATGTAGCTAGTCACGGTCTATCACATAAAATAGTTGTGGCAAAAGTTGTGACTTTTTATGTGGCACTAGAATTACTCCTGGGTGATTGGTGGGTGGTTTGGTTTTTGAGGATATATATTCTATTGAATGAGTAATAATGGGACATTGTTCTACATCTTGATTTAATGATTTATAGTCTAATTGGATTAATTAGTGCTAAATACATCTTTGATTTATAGTCTAATTGGACTAGTGCTAAATACGGAAATATAATTTGAAGAATATTTGCATGAGTATGCTCCAGTTTTGTAATTTAGTACATGGTTATGAATTTATGTTGCATTTGTTGTGTTTGCCAGAAAGAGGAAGGAGGAGGGGGTTGAATTGGCAACCCAGATTAATCAACACTAGCTAACAAAAACCCAACCCCTTTTATCTTTGCTTCACTAGAAATTAGCCGATCTTAAAATTGATCTAGATTGTCAGGCAATACAAAGAAATTTTATTGCTTCTAGCAAGGAAAGTGAAATCATGAGCTCTTCGGCCCAGACCAAAAAAGTTGAATAAAATTAGACTAATTAGCTTCAAAATGCTGATGTCAAATACTCATTAGCTGAACAATGATAATCTTATTATTCTGTAAAAAAACTCAGGCATGTTTCCTTGAACTCTCAGCTCCCGTTTGGTTTCTCTACATCACTCTCTTTCGGCCCTCCCCATTTCCTTATTCTGTCTTCAGCAATTGATGCCTGCATTTCACACCAATTTAGTCAATCCTTCCATTCTTAACATGGGCTAATCGTTGAACACTGTTTGTGTTATGCAACTATATATTTAAGATTGAAGATGATTGTTTTCTTTCTTTCATTTTTATTTTTGGTAAAATGAATTTCATTGAGGATGGTTTTGCTAGTATATGCTATGTGAGAAAAAGGTTTACCTCTTTGTTCCAGTTGGTCCTATAAACTATAATGAAAAGGACACCAGTCTGTACGATCGTTCCAATCATCATGCCGTACCAAATCCCCTGCAAAATTGAGAATGACAATGGAGTTCATGTTTCAGATAAAAAAGAAAGGGTAAGAAATTCATTTACTTGGTGATACATGGCTTTATCTGAAGCAATATGAGGTCCTCTTTGAGTATTACAAGTTTGTGATTGTTTTTTCTTTTCATTTTTGTCTCATAATTATTAAACATTACTAGTATGCTTGCTTGCTACTTCCACCATTTTCACTTGGTAATAGAAATGAAATAAACAAAAAATAGGAGAGCAAGACTTACCCTGACACCCCAATCAAGCTTGTAACCCAGAATGAGACCCAAAGGGATCCCAAGAACGTAGTAACATGCAATGTTCACATAAGCAACAACGCCTTGCCATCCTGCTCCAATGGCCACCCCTGTGAAAAAAACATTATTTACCCAATTAATTAAAATCTATTTCCATTTCTCTCAAGAATCTGAATTTTTACTTAAAAGAAGAAGATAATATGATATAAAGACTAAAGACGCGGATGTGTTATAAAACAAAAGATCAAAAATTTTTAACTAGAAAATTCTAAGTTTCTAACCAGAGAGAACAGGTTGAACATTGTTAATAACGATGCAAAGAGCCAGTATTGGTGTAAGCTCTTTAACGACAGTTTCAACACTTGCATCACTCGAAAACAAAGATGGGTACACGTCTCGTGCCAGGATTAGAATGATTGAGATAATAACACCGATCATGAATGAGGTTATCACGGCCACCACTAATGAAAATTTAGCTGTTCTTGGATGAGAAGCTCCCAATTCATTTGACACTCTCACACTGCAAAAAATATTTTTTGGTTTTAATTTTTCAGACATTTTGCGATCGAGTACAGAAATATATATGGCTTTGTTGAGGTGTATTTCTGTGTCACTAACCTTATAGCTGCATTCATTCCAAGAGCTTCCATAATTGTCCAGCCCAATATGTTCATGCTACGACAAACATTGGCATGGCAGGAAATAGTTAATCAAAAATAAATTATATTCAAAGCACAATGATAGAATTAATTTCTTAGACTTTATAAAAAGATCCTATTAAGAAAACGTAACTAATATTTTCTTACACTTTATACAAATGATATTGTGAGGACTAATAAAGTTGATACAAACAATTAGAACAAGATGTCATTAAGAAAACATAAATAAAATTTGGTTTAAATAAACAGAAAAAATCAAACAATCTCTGACATTCTACTCATTGAATGCACATATTTGAAAATAACAAGAGCAAGAATTACAGATTGAAATTTCGTCACCAATTGATAAAATATATATATATATATATATATATATATTACCTCATAAAACATAACAGAAAAGTACACCTCAAAAAAATTATTTTTAAAAAAAAGTATATATATATATATATATATATATATATAAATTGAAGTTTTCCTTCCTTACACTAAATTAAAAAAAAATAGATTTATATATTTACTTATATTTGTACGTGCAATGTCGATGAACATATTTTACATATGAGAAAGAAATTTTCTGAAAAAAATGTGTCAAATTTAATATTTTCATCAAGTTTTTTATATTAAAAAAATCTAAAATTATAAATCTATTGATCATTGATTAAATTATAACAAAACTTTACCATTATATATATATATATATTGTAGGGCGTTCGAGGACCGAAGAGAATGGAACATGAAGTGTCATACAGTTCCACCCGCAAAGGTGTAACCGACCTGAGGACTTCATCGACTTGAGAAGGGAAAGAGATGCAAGATAACGTTTTGGGAGGATCTATTTGGAGGAAAAATGATCATGGAAGGAGGCCAAGACGGAGGGAGGAAGCTTCATATAAAGGGTATACATTCCCCCACTACATTAAATGCACTGCAACAACCTTATCAGCTGCCTTAATGAGGAAATGACATCTGAACAGTAGTTTTACAACTAGCAACCCCTTCTATCACCTTTACAAGAACTCTGATGGGAAAAGTGACCTAAGAAAAGCCCTGGGACATACAGGTGAAGGGTTAGGATGCCAAGAGGAAGGATATATAAGAGAGGGGAACCTCCTAGTTAAGGGGATTGATAATTCTCTAAGAGTAGAAAAAACAAGAAAGTGAATAGTGAACGTTTGGTTTAGAATTTGTGTCATTCATCTATAAGAACTAGTCCTCGGACTTACTCAAGGACCGCAAAATCCTTAAGTTATTATTTGAATTGTCTTTCTCTATTACTTCTAGTTCCTCGGCTTAGACCTGAACTTAGTTCCAAAATTACGTTAGAACTTTTTTCCCACTCTCTTCAAAAATTCTATTGTGTAGGCTTGGTTTGAGGGACAAGGCATCACTGTTCTTAGTAGGATTGGGCCATCAATTTTCTAGTACTTACATACACACACACACACACACACACATATATATATATATATGGTGAGAAAGAACAATAGGATGCAATTTCACAATTTAGCTATAAAATATATATGTGTGTGTACGCGCGTGCGCAATTTCACAAACGGTGATGAAGCCATTAAGTCTTATATTCCATGAAAATTCACAAACAAACAGACAGCTCGACCCAAATGCTCCTTAGACCCCATGCACTTAATGCATTATGACATCTCGAATTATTAATTTTACCATCTATTCAACTACACTCAAAGCAAATCATTTTTGACCAACTATTCAACAATCTTTTGAAATCTGAGTAACAGTGATTTATTCCATTTTTTATATTGTTCAATTGTAACAGATCACAAGTGAAGTTTGCCATGGTAAACATTATAAATAGTAAATTAAATAATTCGAGATGTCACCAACTCTTAGATAGGTTATTTGTGGGATGCGATTTGATGGGAACAAGCCTCTATATATTGTCTATTCAAAATCTTTATAAATAGTTGGGCAACTAATCTTGAAGAGTCACTAACAAATGCTAATAAGGATATCATGACTAATTGCAAACCCAAAAATATATATATATATATATATATAAATTAAGAAAAATCACAACTACCTGCTTCAATCTAATGAAAATCTATAATTTTATTCTTTTTAAAAAATTAAATATAATACTTCTAAATTCGTTACTTTAAACCTCCTACTTTAATTATTGTACCAAACAAAACCACATAGCATATGGTCCAAGTGTTTCAAAATTTTAAAGCTTTTGACAATAATGAAAGTGTGGACTTTGAAGTGGCACATTTGAAATTATGGGTTGTATTTCTCACAAGAATAAAAAATATAATATTTTTTTTCCATTAACTTTCCCCTTTATGTTATGTTTGTCAAATATTGGTTGCAACTTGAAAGAATTATTTATTTATTTTAATTTTTAAATAAGTGAGTTTTCGACTCCCAAAGGAAGGTGCCTTTTTTTTTTTTTTTTTTTTTTTAATTTAATGTTAAGAAAGTTTTTCATTCGTTTTTTGTGTGCTGAATTAAAAAAGTTTTTCATTCGTTTTTTGTGTGCTGAATGGGTCCGCTCATTAGACTTTCACAGGTTATTATTTTGTTTGTGCTATGTACCTTGATCTGATTTATTGTCCTTTTTGTTCTCATTGCGTTGAAGTGCAGTTAGCACGAGAACTTTCCACAAATTACTTATAAAAAAAAAAACGAAACAGGAAAGGAAAGTTGCTAGCACGAGTTCTTGCTAGTTACTAATGTACCCTAAAAAAAAAACAGAGCTGCTGGTGGCATGATTTCTTACCAAAAAAAAAAAAAGGACAGCATGAGAAACGTGATGAAAGTATAAGAAATAATGATGAAGACCGAACTAAATACTTGCAACCAATTTTTTTTTTCCGCTGAATACTTGCAAGCAAATTAGGTAGAAACATATATGGGTAAGAGGGATTTATGTAAAAATAAAAGAAGAGAATTCCTCTGATTTTGGCATTTTATGGTCATGTCACATTGTGTTGTTGCAACAACCAATGCCTTAATTGTTTGTGATTTCGAGTATCGATTATCGACTACCATTTATTATTATTTTGACTGTTTAGTGAAGTTGTCGATGAAGATATTATGGAGAATGGGAATAGATAGATTTTATGATTTGTGATCACAACTCATAAGGGCTACAAGAAAGTAAAAGCATTGCTTATTCCTATTCTTATTAGAGGGGAAGAAAAATTAAGGAAAAAAAAGAAAAAGAAAAAAAAAGACATGCATGATTAGCACAAATTATAGGACATAGATCCAACTGCATAAAATGTGGTTGTCATCTTTTTGCGTATAGAGAGAGTATTGAAATTATTAATTTAGAGTATTAGACACTATTTCGGTATTTTCTTGTCTTCTCAACTTGAAGTGATTGAGTTCAAGAGTCATCCTATTCT
This sequence comes from Quercus ilex subsp. ballota, assembly GCA_032727855.1. NCBI lineage: Eukaryota > Viridiplantae > Streptophyta > Magnoliopsida > Fagales > Fagaceae > Quercus > Quercus ilex. Next base: position 58,245,260 of record CM064910.1, read on the forward strand.
AATTTATGTCACTGAATATGTCACAAGCGATATGATTGTTGACATATTGATTATAAAAAAAATATGATCATTGACATATTAGAGTTTGACGCTGATTGCCCGTGCAAGGTATGTACATACAGGACCCTTGATGTATATTAAATAAATGTCATCTTAACGAATGCCCTTAAGGCAATTACTAACATTTATTGTTTTCTGATTCTCCTGATAAAATGTTTTTAAAAACTCATATCTTAAGAGCATTGGTTAACATTTTCCATCAAATAATATCAACTATAAGATTTACCGTGGTGGTTGGTGTGGTATGTATCGTTTTCCTTTATTAATGGCTAAATGATAAATTTTATTAAGGAAAAAAGGGATCAGTCCCCGAGTCTATACCTCCAAGATGTGGATTGATAGATTGGAGATGAAAAGAGCCCTAAAACCATTACAAAAAGGAGTCTAGGCTGCATAGCACAGTGTGTGGTATGTATGGCTTGGTAAGTGAAAATTGTATGTTCGGTATTTTAGATATTTCTCACATAAATGTAGATTTTATGTGTGGAATTCACATGTGGATTCTATCTCTATATAAAGGAATGTATGATATATTGGATGCATTGAAAATTTTTATATGATTAATTAGGGATTCGGAGAGAGAGAGAGAGAGAGAGATACCATATGGACAAGGCATCTACTGAAACTTCCGCATTTTTTAGATATCCAGCAAAGAGAATTAGCGCCATGAAGTACCACACTTCCAAGCTGCACAAAGATTAATTTAGAGATATATTCATCATTTTAAGAATTAGATTTAAAATTGATCAATGTTGAATGATATGTGAATCCCACAAATCGAAGTAAAATCATATGAACCAATTGAAAAAGGGAGATCTCATTTGGGTGTGTGTCACCCATCATGGATTTTTTTTTTCTTTTATTCTTTTCTTTTGGCTGAATACTCCTTTCTTAGTAATAAAATCATATAGGATAATTGTTTACCGATAAGATTATATGCAAAGTAATAATACTAATACTTTTTGGAAAGTACAGTAATATACTAATAAATAATTTCTAACCTTTCATTAAAATAATAGAAAAGAGAAGAGAAAAAGAGTAATATGACACAAGTTAGAATTTTCCAAACGAAGGTACAATATTTTCACAAAATTCTACAATGTGTTACTTATAAGGTCACCCACAATTTTTGAACATATAGTATATTTTCTCAAATAAAACTTAGCATTTTGTAAAGGCCATTTTTATAGGATATCCAAACATGATTAGAAGAAGATAATCAATGTTGAAAACTTTTTGATACAAAATAGAAATTCAACTATAGTCTAATCTAAGTGTATATATGTGTGAAGCGCTCTCTTGGATACTCCCTTACCCCCTATACCCCACAAGTACTTACACTTGTGAAGTAACCATCGCACTAAATGTGTGTAGTGGTATCAATATTGAAAACTGAAGGAAAAAGATGAGAACTCAAGACCTAAGTAATGAACCTGTATAGATAGCCTACGCATTAAATTGTCTTTGTCAACTAGTGCACCACACATATAAGTTCAGGGTTTTTTTTTTTTTTTTTTTGAGGTAAAATTCAGGTATATTTAATACTATACTAAATCATGTTTTCAATATTTATATTTTTAAAAAATATATTAAATTCTACACGTATTGAAAAAACACGTGAAAAACTTGCAATCTAATGAGTCATTGACAAGTGACAACTCATGTTTTCAAAGTTAGCTAGAGAAGGTTGGAAATTATTAAAATTATCACAATTTTTTTTTAAAGATGTAAAGTCCTAAAATAGTCGTGCCTATCCTCCGTCCAATACATAAGAGTATTAGATGAAACCCATAACCATAATTATTTCACATCAAAATTTTTTTGCCAGTGTACACTCTACATATTATATGTTACATGCGAGGAAACATAAACATGAGTACGGATATAGATATGATACAGTAATATGAACAATTTTTGAAAAATTATAATATAAAACAGCTAATACAACACCGGTATGGCATGAATACAATACAAATATAACACGAGTAGGCATTTTAAATAAAGTATTTGTGCTTCCTAAGTTCCATGTAAAATGTTATACTTGGATGTCTCCAAATGTGAAGTAATAATTTTCCTAAACAAAATAGTGTTAACAGTGACATTACATATGAGTTTCTTACCAGAGCATTACTGCGGAGGCCAGAGATAACTTAACGAATCCCCAAAGGTCATGAAACGCCTTCAATGAGAACCCAGACCAAGCTCGACCACAACTCCCACTTAAAATATACAAAAACTGCACTATCACTACGAACCACCAGGACGAATTCAACACCACCGCCGCACCCACCAGACCCCAACCTAACTTCAAGATGAAAAGCCAGCTAAACAGTGCGTTCAGACCCAATGCCACAGCCGAAATCAAAGCTATCACAAAGATCTTGCTCTGTGATTGCAGAAACTTGATCATCGGAAAATTTAGAGCGTAAGCAAATAGCTGCGGAAGCATATAAAGTGCGAACACTCCCGCTGCGTCCGATATTGCTTCAGTCTGTCCAAGCAGTTTCAACAGTGGCGCCGCAAAGAAGTACAAAAGACTGAGAAACAATCCTGTGGTGGTCAGGATCACCCATGACCTTTGCATGTAAACTCCTAGCATATCAATCTGTCCTGCTCCAAACGCTTGCCCACATAGTGTCTCGAGTGCGCTTCCCATTCCGAGCTATTGAAATTCAATTTTGTTAGAGTAGATACACAAAAGAAAACCAATTGAGATACAGAGAATCAATATTGTTAACTGTGTATTGTAAAATTAACAGTAGAGGGTACCATGATGCCCAGTGAGAAGCCGGCGATGACAGAATTTTCGATGGAGAAAGCGGCGAGTTCGAGTGTGCCGACCTGGCCCATAAAGACTTGAGGGATGGCACCGAGAGAGTATTGGCATAGGGAGGTGAAGATGGCCGGGCCGGCGAGGAACCAGAGCTTCTTTGATTCAGTAAGGAACGCTCTGTAGAAATCGACTGGACTCTTGATGGGAGGGATGTCAGCAGTATCGGCGCTAAAGGTAACAGTAGAGGAAGGTAGTATTGCTACTGGAAGGGAGTGTAGCTGGTGTTCTTGCTCTTGGTCCACTTCTCTGGAGGACGAGAGAAGTGGCTGATTACCATTCTCCATAGTTGAGATAGATAGAGAGAGAGGGACAGGACTTATAAGTGGGAGAGAAGGACTTATTTATAGTAAATTGTAGTAGGAAATGATTTGAATGTGAACTGCACGAATTCAGACAAGTAAATAGTATTTAAGCTCCATACTTTTAGGTTTTTTTTTTTTTTTTTTTTTTAAATTATTCATTTTTATTTTTAGTGGTTCTGTATAGGCTTTTCATTATGCACACAACATATTCGTTGAAGTATCACTGCTCGAACCACTCAACTACTATTAAGCATCATGTGAAGCGTTGTAAGGACTCATATTAGTGAGTCACTCTTTTAGTTTGTTTTTATTGATAGAGATAAGATTTATTTGAACATGAATTTATTGTGAGATAGCTTTTGTTTAGATAGGAGTATATCATAAAAGGAATTGGTATGAGGTTGTTTACTTATATAAAAAAATTAGTAAGATTGTTTGCTTTTTAAAAAAGGCTATGATCATTATTTTTCTCACAATTATTCTATTTGACAAACTATGAGTGATAAAAAAAAAATAGTTAATTCATATGAAAGTAATAGACAATTAGTCATAGTTTACTGCATAAGATAATTGTTAGAAAGAGTGTGGTAAAAGTACCGGTCTTGGAATAACTATTACTCTATTAATTCAATCCATTACCTATTTAATGCACGAATGGTTTTTGTACCGAAAGAAAACTTCTCTCTATAGCACATCAAGTCCACCTACAAACGACCATTCACACATCCAATTTCACAATTTGTTGAGTTGTGAGAATGTGAGTGGTCTACGTAAAGTGGTGGGTTGCACAAAGTAGAAAATGTTCACCCCTTACAGTTACACAATTCAACAAGTTGAGAAATTCTGCATTTCCAATGAACTTTTTAATTAAGTTTGATTGATTTTTTTTTTGGGTCAAACCAATCATCCACGATCAATTATACTTGTGAGTTGTGACATATTAAAATTTTCATAGTCACTATTGAACATGATTACTAAAGGTCAAGACTTATGTAGAATATAATTGTTGTATCATACATATCTCAACTAAATTCAAATCACGTAATTCTTTTGAAAAATAAATTACAAGATTAGTAAAAGATTGTTTGTATTGCAATAATCAATACAATTATGTATTTGAATTTAAATAAAGAACAAAAGGTATGGAACTTATGGGAATGTATCCAAATTTAGTCTATTTCAAAATTAAAAATGATATTTAAGGATCAATTGTTTGTAACTATCTATTATAATTTAATACATAGTTTATGATATGCACCATAAACTTAATTAAAAGATCTACAATTCCCGCTTACACCAAAAACTGATTGGTGTCTTGGTCTGATGATAAAGAGGATCATCAGGAGCGGATGCCATAAGTTGAAACTCTCTAAAAAAAAAAAACAAAAAAAAAACTACAATTAGTATCCAAAGTTAAGATTAATTTATAACAAAAGCAACAAGGGCAAGTCAGCCACAGCGTGCATGCCATATTGTCTACATTCAAATTGAACTCATGATTAGCAATAGAAGATATGATTTTCCTGGACCAGCTCCGGATTTTCTTTTTAATTAAAAAAATCTTATTAAACTCTCATTTTCTTGGTTGAAAAAAAAGTTAGCATATCTTTGTAGATCTTTGTACCATACCATGACAAATGACAATTGCAAAAAATTGCAGGGGAATCTATTTTTTACGTTAGCTGCTAATAGATAAATACTAAATATTGTTTAGCTTCAAACTTTTTGGTTTGCTAGCATTTTTAGAGAGTGAGAAACTTTTAAACACTTCTTGTCGTAACAACATCTTTTTTTTTCCCCTTATTGAAGCCAAAAGGTCAAAAAAGGCAGAAAACAGAAAAAACACTTCTCTCCAAAAAAAAAAATATATATATATATATTTAATGTTTACAACCCATGAATAATAAATTGTATATTTGAGAACTAACTATTCACAATTATTAAAAAAAATAACAATACACACTCAAATAAACTTGATTTTTGAAGTGTTGATCTTACACAGAATGACCAGCCTCTTCCAAAATTATAACATAATAACAAAAGCAAATAGGACAATTCCCTATGAACTTCACTTGTACTTTCTGAAGAACTGTGTTATGATATTTGCAACGATATTGGACGTTGTACCAATTTTTTGGCTTCTGAGTAGATACCATATGCTTCCAACTTTTCGTGTTTGCTAGCTTTGAAGAGTAAAAAGGGACTTAATAACCTTTATGCCGTCAAATCTACAAGTCAAACCCATCAACTTGTCCACTTTACTACTTCCGCAAGAATGTTGGTTATCTTTCCAAAAAAAAAAATGTTGGTTATCAATCAATTATCGAAGGTAACAGAGAGAGAGACCAAAAGAGCCAATCAGCTACAATTTTTTTCTTTAAATTTTTTAATTTTGATTTTTGGACAAGGCTTCAAACGACAACTTTCTGCTTATCAATGTTACTCAGTTTGGGTAATTCAAGGTTTTGGGCAAGAGTGTTCTCCCTGTGCTGTTATAGCCAAGCTCGCGTCGAACATCACGGAGAAGAAGATCAAGGAGGCTGGTTTTGTTGTGGTATTTACTGCTTAGCTAAGGTCAATGACTGAGTCAGGATTTTAATTAAGGGAGCAAGATTTAAGGTTAATATAAAAAATAAATAACCTAATTAAAAACATTATCAATATTATAATAAAATATACAAACTCAGTTATGTAATATATTATAAACTTGATTTAAAACACTAATTTTACTATTTTCGTATATGTTCTAATAAGTATTATTGTTTATTAAAAAAAATAAACTATAATTGTCATATAAAATTATAAACATGAACTATAATTTATTTGTTTATATTTAGTTTAACTTTATCAATAGCCCTCAATTTCTTTTCCATATTTTCTGAAATTCTTCTTCCTAAAGAGGGATTGTAGAAAGATTTATAAAATCTAGATTCAGTTATTATGCTTAGGATTCTCCATAATTTTAATTAACTACAAATTTATATTCCATATAGTTATTGTGAGGGATAAAAGCCCAAATCTACCAATTGGGCCTGGGGCCCTGTTCTTTAGGTCATCCTACGTCCGAAGAGTAATAATGGGCTGGGACAGTGTTCTCTTGAGGACAACGGACCCAAAGATGGCTGAAAAGTATAATCCGAAGAGGTCACCCATTGTTCGAAGAGGTTTTACTCCTCGGATACGAATAGTTCTGATCAAATAAGCTTACAGAGGGCCCAAATGCCCATCCTGGCAATGTTGGTGGCAAAGATGAGTTCTGGGCACTCTTGGAGATGATAAGGATGAAGAAATATCTCAAGGAAAAGCTGCCACCACCGCATTTAATGCCCTGCAGCAACCTTTCTGGCCGCATTTATGTGGAGAAGACCCCTGAACAGTGCAACTTCACCTACCGCCACTCCCAAGAAGCTAAACAAGATGTTTGATGTGACCTACACTCAAGTATATCAGTAGATGGAGGACAAGTGGAGGGTTAGGATGATTAGGAAAGAGGCTATATAAGGAAGGAGAGCCCATGATAGAGAGGGGATCGAAGAAAAAGAAGAGGAAGGACAAAAAATCACTTTACTGTAGCTCTGGAATCTGTAACCTAAGAATATTCAATAAAACTCCTCTTCGGACCTTTAGTCCTTCACGGTTTTTACGTGATTGCATGTCAGATTACTGCCCATACTACCACCAGCTCTTGTTCAATTCATATCCGGCCCAGTTCTTTCACCCACACTCTATAAATCTATTGGTTTGGGTTTGTTGGGCTCAAATTCCACACTTAGTGGGCTTGGGCTACGAAAACGGACCCTACAATTGGCGCCGTCTGTGGGAAGAGCTTGTGCAGGAGTGAAAACAACCGTTGGTGATGGCAGAACGAAGTCAACAACAAGCAGAATCTAGGGCATCCCAGCATGCAGACCCTTTTCTTAACTTGGAAAGGAGGCAGGATCGTGAGAGTAGTGTGCACACCGTGCATACTGGCCAAAGCTAGTCACATGGCGGAAGTCACGTGTCCCATGCAGAGGAGAATCGGGGTTTGCAACTAGAAGTTGAGAAACTGAAGAGGGAGCTGCGCCATGCAAAGAGGAAACAGATTTCCTCATATTCTGATGATGACTCGGACGACGAGCAGGACGTCACTTATCAGTAGAAATCTCGGATGTCGGTCAGTAAATCCTTTTCCTACGAAGAAGAGCCTCATTGCAAAAAACGATCTAGAAGCCCATCACGTGGAGGCGTAGGGAACGATGCTATGAACGAGGCCTTGAATCAGATCTCTCGGTCACCTTTTACTCGCAGAATTGAGGAGGCAAGACTCCCTCGGCGTTTTAATCAGCCAACGTTTACCATCTACAATGGTAAAACGGACCCCGTGGAGCACGTGAGTCATTTTAACCAAAGAATGGCTGTTTATTCTAGAGATGAGGCTCTGATGTGCAAGGTTTTCCCTTCCAGTCTGGGACCAGTAGCAATGAGATGGTTTGACGGCTTGAAGGCAAACACTATTAATTCCTTCAAAGAGCTCACTCAGGCTTTTGGTTCACGATTTGTCACCTGCCGAAGAGTAGCCAGGCCCCTGTCTTCACTATTGTCCCTAAGCATGCACGAGGGCGAGACTCTGAAAGCGTATTCAGACAGATACTGGGAGATGTTTAATGATATGGAGGGCAACTCCGATGCAATGGCCCTCAGCACATTCAAGCTTGGCCTCCCTACTGACCACGGTTTAAGGACCTCCTTATCTAGCAAACCAGTCACTAATATGCACCAACTTATGGACCGTATAGAAAAGTACAAGAGAGTTGAAGAGGATCAGCAACAAGGGAAGGGAAAAGATAAAGCAATCCCCCAGGAGAGGAGAGATTTTCGATCGGATCGCTACAACAGCAGTAAACCGCGTAGAGACTTCGTTGGACAATCAGGGTCGACCAATCCTCAAGCGGTCAATACTGTATTTAAAAAGCCAGTGCCCCAAGTTTTGGAGAAGATTAAGAACGAGCCGTTTTTCATGTGGCCGAATAAGATGGTAGGAAATCCGGAGAGACGTAATTGTAATCTCTACTGCCAGTACCATCAGGACCATGGGCACACCACGGAGGATTATAGGAGCCTATGGGATCACTTGGACCAATTGGTTCGTAATGGTAAGCTAAGACATCTCTTGCACCCCTCTAGCGACCGAGGAGGGCAGATGGGCTCAGGGCCACGAAGAAATGACCCTTCAAAGCCACCACTAGGAACTATTAACGTCATCTTCGCCGCGCCGGGAAGAACAGGGTCTTGGCCATTGAAAGTTATGTCGGTTGGCCAACCACTAGTAGGGGATATAGGCAGAGTTCCGAAGAGAGCTAAGTCGAGCGCTCCGCTTGTCTTAGGGTTCTCGGACGAAGACATGACTGGCACCATCCAACCCCATGATGATGCGCTAGTCATCACCTTCAGAATTGGAGGGTACGATGTGAAGAGGGTGATGGTGGACCAGGGAAGCGCGGTGGAGATAATGTACCCTGATCTCTATAAGGGGCTAGGCATGAAACCCCAGGACCTCATACCATACAACTCCCCCTTCGTCAGTTTTGAAGGGAGGGCAGTCACCCCAAAAGGCCAGATACGCTTACCTGTCCAAATCGGGGCCGAAGTGGTGGAGGTGGATTTTATTGTTGTGGATGTGTATTCGCCCTATACGGCGATTATGGCCAGACCCTGGCTTCACGCACTAGGGGCTGTTTCCTCTACTTTGCATCAGAAGGTCAAATACCCATCTGAAGGGCAAGTTTGTGAGATCCAAGGAGACCAATCCACGGCCCGACAGTGCCTAGTGGCTGCCATCCAGCACGAGCCCAAAGCCGAGTCTTCATCCAGAGCCGAAAGGGGTTTATAGCAATTAAAGTCTCGGGAATTGCCCGTTGAAGGTCCAGATGAAGGCACTCGGTGTGAGGATCTAACGAAAGTGGTTATTGGAGATGATCCTGATAAGTTCTTCCAAGTCGGATCACAGCTACCTCTTCAAGAGAGGGAAGAGTTAATAGAATTCCTCAAGAGGAATCTTGATGTGTTCGCCTGGAGCGCTTACAAAGCCCCAGGGGTGGACCCGAAGTTCATATGTCACCAGCTAAAGGTAAACCCGCTGATTACCCCCAAGAAACAACCTCCTCGGCGCCCATCCAAGGAGCATGCTAATGCAGTAAGAGAGGAAGTAGCGAAGCTCAAACAAGCCGGAGCTATTAAGGAGGTTTTCTATCCTGAGTGGCTGGCAAATACCGTGGTGGTAAAAAAGAAGAGTGGGAAGTGGCGAGTATGCGTGGACTTTACTGACTTGAATAAGGCTTGCCCCAAAGACCCTTTCCCTATGCCGAAGATCGACCAACTGGTGGATGCCACCGTCGGCCATTCTCGGATGAGCTTCCTGGACGCCTTCCAAGGTTACCACCAGATACCACTAGCCCTGGAGGATCAGGAGAAAACTGCCTTTGTTACCCCCATCGGTAATTACCACTATAAGGTGATGCCATTTGGCTTGAAGAATGCGGGGTCCACCTATCAGAGAATGATGACAAGGATGTTTGAGGCACAGCTGGGTAAAAACATCGAGGTCTACATAGATGACATGGTAGTAAAGAGTAAGGTCGTTGCTGAGCATGTGAAGGACCTGGAAAGTACCTTTAAAGTACTAAGGAAGTACAAGCTACGCCTGAATGCGTCCAAATGTTCATTCGGGATAGGGTCCGGCAAGTTCTTGGGATACATGGTGACTCACAGAGGAATTGAGGTTAACCCCGATCAGATAAAGGCCATCAACGATTTACGAGCTCCTCGGAATCCCAAAGAGGTTCAGAAATTGACCGGGATGATTGCTGCCCTGAATCGATTCATCTCTAGATCAGCGGACAGATGTCGGCCCTTTTTCTCACTGCTCGGCAAGTGGAAGGGATTCGAATGGACTGAAGAGTGTGCTTTGGCCTTCCAGCAGCTCAAAGATTATTTGGCCCGGCCACCAATCATGTCCAGACCTGAGCCAGATGAGGTATTGTTCACATACATCGCCGTAGCTCCCTATGCGGTAAGCTTGGTGTTGATACGATCAGACTGCGGCGTGCAAAGACCAGTTTATTACGTAAGCAAGTCACTGCATGAGGCCGAGGTCCGTTACTTGCCCCTGGAGAAGGCCATCCTAGCAGTGGTACCCGGCACGCGGAAGCTACCTCATTACTTCCAGGCCCATACTGTCATTGTCCTCACTCAACTTCCACTCAGGGCCATACTCCGAAGTGCCGATTACACTGGGCGGATTGCCAAGTGGGGTACGATCTTGGGGGCTTTCGATATTAAGTATATGCCTCGCATATCGGTCAAAGGCCAGATCCTTGCGGATTTAGTAGCTGAGTTCACGGAGCCTCAACTAGAAGAAGTAATGCCCATGTCGAACATGGATGAAAAATCAGTTGGCATGATTTCTCAGCAAGACCCCTCCCGTTAGGAAGTGTATGTAGACGGAGCTGTAAATCAAAAAGGTTCTGGAGTGGGGCTAGTGCTGATATCCCCTGAAAGAATAATCATCGAAAAGTCGTTGAGGTTGGACTTCTCAGCAATGAACAATGAGGCAGAGTACGAAGTCCTGCTGACGGGAATGGCTATGGTTCGAAAGATGGGAGGTAAGTCCGTGGAATTGTTCTCGGACTCAAGGTTAGTCGTGGGTCAAGTACAAGGCGAGTTCGAGGCGAAAGACGAAAGAATGCAGGGGTACCTGAGTCGAGTTAAATGCCTGCAGTCGAAGTTCGACTCTTTTAGTTTGCTGCACATCCCCAGAAGTGGTAACACACATGCCGACTCTTTGGCCACGCTTGCTACCTCTTCGGCTCAAAATTTGCCTAGAGTTATTCTTGTTGAGGAATTGCATGGACCTACAGAGACAAAGAAGGATGTAATTCAGGTTCATCAAGTTAGGACTGGCCCCTGCTGGATAGACCCCATAGTTAAATTCTTGAAAGAAGACATCTTGCCTGAAGAAAGAGAGGAAGCAGATAAAATTCGAAGGAAGGCGACCAGGTTCTGGCTATCCGAAGACCAGAGACTGTATAAGCGCTCCTACTCAGGACCATATTTACTATGCATGCATCCTGAATCGGCCGAGTTACTGCTAGAAGAATTACATAAAGGAATATGTGGAAGCCATACGGGAGAAAGGTCTTTGGCTCATCGGGCTATCACTCAAGGTTATTGGTGGCCGAACATGCAGAAAGAAGCCCAGGAGTATGTTAGAAAGTGTAATCAATGACAGCGCTTCGCCCCAAACATTCACCAACCTGGGGGAACTCTCAACCAGTTATCTAGCCTATGGCCTTTCGCCCAATGGGGCTTGGACAACGTGGGACCATTCCCTAAAGCCGCAGGGAACAAGAAGTACCTTCTGGTCGGTACAGACTATTTCACCAAGTGGGTCGAAGCAGAGCCGTTAGCCAATATTAGAGACGTTGACGTTCAAAAGTTTGTGTGGAAGAACATTGTCACTCAGTTTGGAGTTCCTCACACTCTCATCTCGGACAATGGCTTGCAGTTCGATAGCAAAGCATTCAGGAGTTATTGTAGCGAGCTGGAGATCGTAAATAGATACTCCACGCCTGCCTACCTCCAGGGTAATGGGCAAGCAGAAGCAGTCAACAAGGTCATAGTGAATGGCTTGAAGAAGAGGCTAGATGACGCGAATGGCAAATGGGTAGAAGAACTACCACATGTGCTTTGGGCTTATAGAACCACGCCTCGCAGGTCTACTGGAGAGACCCCCTTCTCCATGACCTATGGAGCTGAAGCTGTCATTCCTTTGGAAACCAGATTCCCAACATTAAAAACTAGCTCGTTCAGTCCGACCAGCAACAATGAACAGCTAGAAAGGGGTCTGGATCTGATTGAGGAAAGGAGGGAAAGTGCAATGGTTCGGCTAGCACATTACCAACAAAATCTCTGGCAAGGTTACGACGCTAACGTAAAACTAAGGCCACTAGAACCTGGTGATCTGGTGCTGAGGAAAGTTGTGGGTACTGCAAAGAACCCAGCTTGGGGAAAGCTAGGACCCAATTGAGAAGGACCATATCGTATCATTTCAGGAGCTGGCATTGGGGCGTACTTCCTAGAAGACCTGGATGGTCATGTAATACCACGTCCTTGGAATGTAAATAACCTCAAAAGGTACTATTATTAGTCGATCGTTTCCTTCAAATAATTTGCTGGTTCTGTACATTCTACTGTTCTTTAAGTGTTTAAATTTAAATCCTATCATGCCTGTAGTCCTCGGACTAGATGATTTGGGTTAGTTAACACTCCGTTACTGTTCTTTAAGTGTTTAAACTTAAATCTTATCATGCCTGTAGTCCTCGGACCAGATGATTTGGGTTAGTTAACACTCCGTTACTGTTCTTTAAGTGTTTAAACTTAAATCCTATCATGCCTGTAGTCCTCGGTAGTCCTCGGACCAGGTGATTTGGGTTAGTTAACACTCAGTTACTGTTCTTTAAGTGTTTAAACTTAAATCCTATCATGCCTGTAGTCCTCGGACCAGATGATTTGGGTTAGTTAACACTCCGTTACTGTTCTTTAAGTGTTTAAACTTAAATCCTATCATGCCTGTAGTCCTCGGACCAGATGATTTGGGTTAGTTAACACACCGTTACTGTTCCTTAAGTGTTTAAACTTAAATCCTATCATGCCTATAGTCCTCGGACCAGATGATTTCGGTTAGTTAACACTCCGTTATTGTTCTTTAAGTGTTTAAACTTAAATCCTATCATGTCTATAGTCCTCGGACCAGATGATTTGGGTCAGTTAACACTCCGTTACTGTTCTTTAAGTGTTTAAACTTAAACCCTATCATGCCTGTAGTCCTCGGACCAGATGATTTGGGTCAGTTAACACTCCGTTACTGTTCCTTAAGTGTTTAAACTTAAATCCTATCATGCCTGTAGTCCTCGGACCAGATGATTTGGGTTAGTTAACACTCATTCCAAGATCTCTCAATATTTAAACATACATTGGATCATAATGGTAATCATCGGATTGGATTGTTCGGCGAAAATAGCATCTTTGTATATTTATTCCTAGAGTTTGAGTTTATCGTGCTCGAAATCCTTGAATGTGTTTAAGTTACAACTAAACTCTCCAGCTAAAACCCTGCTCTGCACACATCAAAGCCCGTGAAATATTCATCACTCATCTCCCTTCCTTTTCAACTGTTAAGTAACTTACTCTCTTCGGTATTGATCTAAGTTATTGGCCTTATTGTCCTAACAACACGTTCGAGTTTGCCTTTACTACTGTCAACATATGGTCCAAATTGTTCGCAGTAATAGAGAGATTTAAAATTTAAACAACGTGCGTATTGAATGCAAAAGATAGAATTTCATTAATCTGAATAAAAAGGTTTACAAGCTCTTATAAAAAAAAAAAAAAAAAAAACCATGCTACTAAACTAAACTGCTCACAACTATTAAGTAAAAACCATTGGTTACATCAGATCTACATCCGAGCAGCTGAGGGATCAGTCTCTTGGCTGGGCTGGGCAGCAGCGAGGTCTGGGACTTGTTCTTCGTCTTTTCCTTTTTCACCCGCAGACTCTTTGCTTGCTTCCACAGGGGCAGGAGGGACCTGGCTAGCTGGAGGATTCTCCTCGGCTTCTGAGAGTACACGGATCTCTGGATCGTAGTATGTACTCCCAAGCAGCCTCAATGGAGAGTCTGCAGGAACTCCAGCAGCATCTAAAGCCTTGACCCACGTAATGTCACAGTAGTCTCGGCCAACCGCAGCAAACTGCTCGGTGAGGGTAAGTTAGGTCTCCTCTACCCCCAATGTATAAGCTGCCTTCCTCTCGGCCTCCACTGCTTCCTTGGCTAGTTGAGCGTTCTTTTCAGCCAGTAGGGCAGCTTCCCTGGCCTTTTTAAGCTCATCCCTGAGCCCTTTAACCAGCTCTTTCTTAGTGGCCAGGTTGATCTCAGTCATGTGTAGCAGTTTGCGCTGCTCATCAGCCTGCTTTTCAGCATTCTTGAGGCCAGCGTCGAGGCTGTTCCGCTGGTTGGTCATGTCCTTAAATTGCTCGGATAAGTGAGCATATTCTTCCTTCAGACCGCCCAGGGACTTTTCAACCTCGAACCGAGTTTGGGCCTCTACTTGGGCTTCGAGGTAGGACTTCTTATTCCACTCCTCGGCCACGTAGATCTGCTGGGTAACCTACACAAGGGAAAATCCAAATGTAAGACATAAAAAATAATAATAATAAATATATATACATATTAAAAAGGCTCAGTGATTTGACCTAGCGGACTAAGCCCACTTACCATGGCTATATCCCTCTTGAGGGATAGGAAGAGCTCCTGCTGGTTGAACCGCCGGTAGAACTCCATATCGTAGGGGAGGAGGAGCGGCTGCTCAAGGGCCTCAGTAACGAAGCCTGCCCTCCCCCCATCATAGTTTCGGAGAGAGGTATCCCAAGGGATTGGAGCGCCCTCCAGCTCCAACCTCGGACACCACGTACGGGGCCCTGCTCGGCGGACTTCTGCCGCCACATTCTCCTCTCGGCTCTCAACAGACGAGCCCCTTCTACTCCGGTGGTCTCTCACCACCTTCTGTTGCTGGCTTGTTTTAGGTGGCACCACCACCACCTCCCTTTCCTCGGTTTCGAGGGGCCTCTTCTTCCTCAGGTCCGGTATGGGCCTTAGGCCAGGGTCAGGAACCTGAGGGGGTGGCGGGGGCAGGTTCGCCACCGGTTGAGAAGTCCCCGTGCCCTTCGACTCGGGCTTCTTTCCTCTGCTCTTCATCAGCGCCCTTAAGTCTGCCATGTCTTCCTCGTGCGAAGAGACTTCAGGTATGGCAGTCACTAGAAGGGGTGGATGGGCGCTGGAATGCCTATCAAACTCCTCTTCGGAGTTCAAGGATGGAATAACTTGTACCCCGCCTGAACCTTCTCCTCTAAATTGAAATTTGTCTATTTGTTCTTCTAGTGAGGAGGTCGAAGAGCCAACCCTTTCACCCGCAGCTTCCGGATCAAGGGGGACTTGTGCAATTGGTTGGGCGAGCAGTGGCACACCCGCTGGGTTAGGATGGGGCACTGGTGGAAGATTGTGCAGTGCCAAAAACCCCTTCCGAGCAACGTCTATTCGGTGGAGACGGTAATCCCCCTGCGTTATAGCGTTGCCAATTGGTTGACAGTCCTTCTTCTTTGTCGTGTACCCGAGGATGAGAGGAGCCGACCGCAGCTGCCCGTCCTCGCTCATAAAAATCTCTGATCTTAACAAGTAGTTGAGGGCGGCAGTATTGGTAAGGCTGAGCCGAGGAGAAACGCGGTTCCTATCTGTCAAAAATCACAGCAAAAATTCCATTAGAAACTCATAGACGATAACACAGAATTAAAAACTGTTAAAAGGGCGGGAATCCTAAGCCTACTGCTAGTGGACCTAAATCTAGCATGTCCCACCTGGCTCTCTTGGCTTGGTCGGACAGTAGGGACCGTCATGCCATGCGCCTGAGACGATCACGTAATCGTCTTTCATCCCTTTGTTGGACTTGGGGAGGCAGGAGATCAGCCTAACCTCGTCGGACCGGGATTTCAGATAGTATCCCGCCCCTTGTTGGCTGTGGCACTCATACATGTGCACCACATCAAGCCAGGTGAGGCCCAAGTTTAAATGGCGGTTCAGATCCTCAACCGCTCCTAGGATCCTAAACATGTTAGGCGCGCACTGATCTGGGCTAATCCTATGGTTCCTAAGGTAATTAGTGGTGATGGGACCCATAGGGATGGTCATCCCTCCTTCTAGGAAGGCGATGAGGGGGATAACCACTTCGCCCGTCTTCCGGTCCGTTAGTATTTTCTCTGGGGGCCAATACCTCACACCCACATTTGGGGGTATGCGATATGCAGCCCTAAACGCCTTCATTTGCTCAGGACTATCTATCAAGTACTGGAGTTTCCCCATGGCACTTAAACGAAAATAACTGGCCGAAGAGAAAACTGAAGGATTTGATGGACGACGACTTACGAGAACAAGGTCGGAGAAAGATTTGCAGGCTCGTAGGAAGATTCGTGAAGACCCTGAGAAGACTGGAATTAGCAACTGAGAGATTCGAACGGAGTCGCGTGCTTGTTCTTGCTAGAGTGTCTGAAAACTTGCAAAGTGAGGAAGAAATGACTTCCTCTGAGGATTTATACGGGGTCACGTGAAGGGGCGGAATTTATTTCGCCCAAACCCCGGGGAAAAACCACGTCCATCAGATCAATCATCCACCGTTGGATACAAAAGACAAAGCGCCACCTAGTGCAATTAATACAACGCCTTGGGAATATGGAAACCATAGCGGCAATGATGTAGCGCCTATAACTATGCCTACACACGTGCCAGTTCAAACACGTGGCTATTCTCAAGCTTTTTTCTCCGTGGCAAGTCAAAATCACACTTTTTCTCTTCGGATGCGAGGGAAAAATTGAGATTTTAAGGGGCTATTGTGGGGGATAAAATCCCAAATCTACCAATTGGGCCTGGGGCCCTGTTCTTTAGGTCATCCTACGTCCGAAGAGTAATAATGGGCTGGAACAGTATTCTCCTGAGGACAACGGACCCAAAGATGGCTGAAAAGTATAATCCGAAGAGGTTTTACTCTTCGGATACGAATAGTTCTGATCAAATAAGCTTACAGAGGGCCCAAATGCCCATCCTGGCAATGTTGGTGGCAAAGATGAGTTCTGGGCACTCTTGGGAATGATAAGAATGAAGAAATATCTCAAGGAAAAGCTGCCACCACCGCATTTAATGTCTTGCAGCAACCTTTCTGGCCGCATTTATGTGGAGAAGACCCCTGAACAGTGCAACTTCACCTACTGCCATTCCCAAGAAGCTAAACAAGATGTTTGATGTGACCTACACTCAAGTATATCAGTAGATGGAGGACAAGTGGAGGGTTAGGATGATTAGGAAAGAGGCTATATAAGGAAGGAGAGCCCATGATAGAGAGGGGATCGAAGAAAAAGAAGAGGAAGGACAAAAAATCACTTTACTGTAGCTCTGGAATCTGTAACTTAAGAATATTCAATAAAACTCCTCTTCGGAATTTTAGTCCTTCACGGTTTTTACGTGATTGCATGTCAGATTACTGCCCATACTACCACCAGCTCTTGTTCAATTCATATCCGGCCAAGTTCTTTTACCCACACTCTATAAATCTATTGGTTTGGGTTTGTTGGGCTCAAATTCCACACTTAGTGGGCTTGGGCTACGAAAACGGACCCTACAGTTATAATTAAGAAATAAAAATAACCAATTCATAATTACTAACAATTAAAGCAAGAGATTAATCAAAATACATAAGGTTTAGACATCTATTTTGATTCCTTAAAATAAATTGAGCAAATAAATTAATATACAAGTGTTAAAGAACTAAGATTATAGCGATATATCTCTAAACTTGTATACACATCTCACTAGGTTGATTGCTTTAAAGTAAATGTAGAATTTAACCTTTTTGTTCTCTATTCTTCAAAGTACTTAAATTTGGATGCATACAAATATATATATATATATGTGTGTGTGTGTGTGTGTGTGTGTGTGTAAATATATTGGATTAGGTTAAGTTACGCTTGGTATAACTCTAAATAATGTTACACCACCCAATAACTTGTTATTGAATTCATATTTTAAAATTTTCACCGTTGGATTATATGTTCTATATGTTCTTAACATGCATACCAATATTAATGCCAATCAGTTATTATTTACCATTCAATCCATAAACTCACATTTTATTCATTATTTTAAACTAAAAAAAAATGAATTTAAACAATTGATTGATGATATTATTATTGATATTTAATCATCTTGAAATTTTGCAAGCATGGAGAATACACGAAGATAATGTAATCCAACAATAAATTTGTTAAAATTCGCATTCAATTAAAAATTTTTAAGTAATGTAACATTGTTTAAAGTTACACTTGGTGGAACTTCAAACAATGTTACATTACTTAATATTTTTGAATAAAACATAAGGCCCCATGCCAATTGAAATTCATTGAAATTAATTTATTAAAAAACAAAAAAAAAGGGATAAACATACAAAATGCCATGAACAGTGACATGCTAAAATTGTGGAACAAGACACAAGATAAAAGTCTTTCTAAACGGAAGTGTTGTTAACTTGATAAAAAAAAGTGGGGTGAATCTCTCAATGCCGTATTGTTGTGCAACTCTTCTCCCTTTTTATCCCTTGTCAAAGCCGTTTTCTCGGGCTGCATTTTGTTTTCTCGCCCACCGGCTCTGCCCATGGCTTAGGTTTAGGCTAATTAGCTTTAAAATATTTATTTCATTACTCATTAGCTGAGCAAGGAAAAAAAAAAAAAAATATATATATATATATATATATTAATTTATTTATTGAAGAATGTAAATAATTTCCGCAAAAATCTATAGCTATAGTTTCCTTGAACTCTCAATTGTCGTTTGTTTTGTCTACATCATTCTCTTTAGCCCCACCCCATTTCTTTATCCTGTCTTCAGCAATTGATGCCTGCATTTCACAGCAATTTAGTCAATCCTTCCATTCTTAACACGGGTTAATTGTTGAGCATTGTTTGTATAATGTAACTATTTAATATGGCTAGTGTTAATTACACACACCATTTTGCACACACGTCTATTCATGACAATTTCAGTTCAAATTCACTTGTGTATAGACATATGCGCAAAATGGCATGTGTAATAGGTTTTACCGATTTAAGATTATCGCTCCAATTAGAAAGATTGAAGACAACTGTTTTTTTTTTTTTTTTTTTTTTTTGGTGTAAAAAGAATTTCATTAGAAGCCACATATACATAGAATAAATGTGAAAAAAAAGTTTACCTCTCTGTTCCAGTTGGTCCTATAAACTATAAAGAAAAGGACACAAGTTTGTACAATTGTTCCTGTCATCATGCCGTACCAAATCCCCTGCAAAATTGAGAATGACACAAAAGTTCATGTTTCACATTAAAAAAGGGACAAGAAGTTCATTTACATGGTGACTAACATGGCTTATCTGATGCAATAAGATCCTCTTGAGAATTACACGTTTGTGATTGTTTTCTCTTTTCATAATTTTATCTCATAATTATTAAACTTTAAACATTTATCTCCTAGGAGTTAGGCAATAATGGGAAGAGAAGAAGCTTATTTTCACTAGATAATAGAAATGAAACAAACAAAAATAGGAAGGAAGTAGAGCAAGACTTACCCTGACACCCCAATCAAGCTTGTAACCCAATATGAGACCCAAAGGGATCCCAAAAAGGTAGTAACAAGCAATGTTCACATAAGCAACAACTGCTTGCCATCCTGCTCCAATGGCCACTCCTGTAAAAAAAATTATTCATCCAATTATTAAATTCTATATTTCCTTATCCCTCAATAATTTTTTTTTTTTTTTTGAGTGACTAAATTGTATTTTATGAAGAAGATTATATGTATATATAATAGCCAAATTTTAGATAAAATTCAATTAGATTTTAGCTGAATTCTCAATTTTGCGCCACGTGTCCCATTTAATTTTTAATTTTGTGCTAAGTGAATTATTAAGTCTAAAAATTGAAAAGTCCAAATCCAATTAAATACTAAATTGGATTTCAATTGAAGTCTAATTTTTCCCCACGTGTCTATCTATCTAAATTTTTAATTTTTGTAACAATTGAATTATTGGATGTAAAAACTGAAGAGTCTAAAATCAATTTTATATATATATATATATATAATGAGAAACCATTACATATTTTATAAATGTATAGTTTAAAAAAACTGTAAGCTAATACTATGTATAATTTATGACTATGTATGTGCACGGAACTACACACTAGTATGATATAAAGACTAAAGAGGGTGTGGACTACATACAAATGATCAAAATTTTTTTACTAGAATTAACTCAAGTTAGTAAAAACACTAGTAAGGGAAAGAAAAATCTAACCAGAGAGAACAGGTTGAATATTGTTAATGACAATGCAAAGAGCCAATATTGGTGTAAGCTCCTTAACGAGCGTTTCAACACTTGTATCAGACGAAAATAAGGATGGGTACTCGTTTCGTGTCGCAATTAGAATAGCTGAGAGGACAAGACCGATCAAAAATGAGGTTACCACGGCTACCACTAATGAAAATTTGGCTGTTCTTGGATGAGCTGCTCCCAATTCATTTGACACTCTCACACTGCAAAATATTTCGGTTTTTAATTTTTCAGTCTTTTTGAAACTTACAAGAAATAGAAAAATATATAGCTTGGTGGAGTTGTGTTTCTGTCACTAACCTTATAGCTGCATTCATCCCAAGAGCTACCATAATTGTCCAGCCCAATATGTTCATGCTGCGACATCATTGGCATGGCAAGAAAATAGGAAATAGTCAATCAATAATAAATTATATCCAAAGCACATTGGTAATTAGCTTTAGATCCATGCGTTGCACGAGAATTTATGCACTCCTGTGTGAGGAGGGAGTGTGGTCTCAGATTGCCATGGTCTTCATAAAATATTCAGTTCATACAAATAAGGGTTTGATTAACAAGTATTATTAGAATATTTGTTAGTAAACTATTTTTTAAAAATTTTGATACCACTTTTATGAAAAATATAAAAAGTTGTCAATAAAATCAGTTGGTTTTTTTCATTTTCCATAAAAAGTTTCTAAAAGTCTTTCTTAAATAGGACATTTGTTAGCAAACTCCTACAAATAATATTGCGAGGACTAATGAAATGAAGATATATATGAGAAGTGATGGAGGATGGAATTTTATATGAATTTTGGCTCTTAAGATGAAAACAAAAAATTCATAACAGTTAACTTTTTCTCTGCTTGAAGCAATCTTTATTCCAAATATGAATAAAGTTTTATTAGACTTTATAACAGGTATATGCAACATTACTCTGCATCCATGTGAAGTCTTAGTGTTTGGTCTTACATGCATGAAAGATGAGAATTACCCAATATATTATTGCAAAATTGGGGATCCTTTGGACTCCAAGGAAGAGTGACTTATTCCATTTCCTTCATTGTTCAATTGTATTTGCAACAGAAAATAGGAGCAATTTCATGAAATATGTAAAATAGTAGTATGTTTCTCATCTCATATGTATGGTGAATCTTATCGTATATTTAATTAATGAGATTTATCATTATTAAGAGAATAATGAATATAAAGACATTATACTCATGAGAAGGAAAATAGATTGAACAAATTGCTAGTAAGTTCCCCTAATTAATAAGTTATCTTGCATAAACAATTTCATAATCAGTACATGAATCGCAACTAGCCTATTGATTTTCAAAACCAAAAATTCTTCGTAAATTTTAGCTTATTCGAGACATTTTGAATGCAACACCCACAATCAACGGGAAACATCGGGAATTCTAAACAGAGACTTAGTCCTACAGACAAATTAGACCGTGCACCGCAAGACAGTGGGAAAGTGATAGCCTCTGAATTTTAAGAAAGTTGCCAATCAAATAGTGCAAAACCATTCCAAAAGCGTAAGACTAAATTGCTACCAGTACTTTAAGATCTTTTTGAATTTCCAATATTGAATATCTATTTGCATCATGGTAGTATAACAGTAGAGCTAGCATTCGATATCAAATGTGCTAGAAAATTTAATTTTTAACAACTTAAAAGAATATTTTTTTCTATTTTAATATAGTGTTTAAAATTTAGTACCAAACACCTTTGATGTGGTGAATTTTTTATGGTCCATTTGATTAAAGATTTCTAATATCGTTGTTTAAATGTTGTGAAAATACGTATTTCAGTGTTTAAAATTTAGTACCAAACAGTAGTATTTTGGGTGTTGACATAATATTTTAGTTATTTTAGCACCTCTTATGTGAATACTCTACTTTTGCGACTTTTTTTTTTTCCTTTTTAAAGGCAATGTAGATAATTCTAGCTAGCTACTATTATTATTGTCAGTGCTACCACCTAAGCATGCGATTCTTATTCTTTTAGGGGGGAAAAAATTAAGAAAAACACATTCATGTTTAGCACAACTCATAGACAGATCCAACTGTAAAACATGTGATAGTCATCTTTTTGCGAATGGAGAGAGTATTTCAAATTACTAATTAGAGTATTAGACACTATTTTTTTTTTCCTCAACGTGGGTGATTGAGTCTGAGTTTTGCTCAGAAAAAGATGTGAAAGTGAGGAAAAGGAATCATCCTAATCTAATTTATGTCACTGAAAATGCCACGAGGTTGACGTACTAGAATTTAGAGGCTCACTAGTGGTCCATGTCGCAGTTTAGAAACTTATCTTTTTAGATTATTATTATTATATTTACCAAAAAGATTATTATTATTTTTATTTTTATTTTTTGGGGTTCTTGGTCCAATATGGCGGCTACCGGCTATAAATGTGGATACCATATGGTAGGGACACTTCCAGAACCATATATATATATATATATATATATATATATATATATATACACCAACCTTTTTCCTACCTATTTGTTAACCAAACATACTTTTGGTATTTATGATTTTTCTATTATGGATTAAAGAGAAAAAAATCATTACTTTCTTGAACAAACTTTTATCCATATTATTATTTCTATTTCTTAATTAATAAAATTTTTAATTTCCTATAAAAAAATTTAAAAAAAAAATTCCCCTATCGTGGTGGTTGTTATGGCATGCCTAGCTTCCACCAAAGTCATGTACATCCAATATATTAAATCTCTCTTACATAAATATAGGATTTATGTCGTTCATAAAAAAAAAATTATAAGTTTTATGTGTGGAATCCGCCTCTATATTATTAGAGAAATGTATAATGAATGTATTGAATAATTTTATAAGATTGAGGTGATTTGGAGGATGGTACGGTGGAGAGAGAAAAGGAAACTTACCATATGGACAAGGCATCCACTGAAACCTCTGCATTTTTCAAATATCCAGCAAAGAGAATCAAAGCCATGAAATACCACACTTCCAAGCTGCACAAGATTAATTTGAAGATATATTCATCAATTTAAGGATTAGATTTAAAATTGAATGTTGAATGATGTGAACCCACAAATCAATATTTTAGTATGAACCAATCGAAAAAAGGAAAGATCTCATTTGGGTGCATTTTGTGATCCATCATACCCTGCTAAGTAATAATACTCTAATACTTTTTGTAAAGTATAGTAATAAAATATAATAATGTTCTCATAAAAAATAAAATAAATAAACCTAATAATAATGTACGGTAAACACGAAACAACTTTATTCAATTAATACAAACTTTCATGAGCGCGATAGACATCTTTGTTTCAATTTTAGGTGAGAAAGGAAAAAGAAGGGTTTAATTCTATCCTAGTCCTATACCAAAAAGGATATAACATTTAATAGTATAAATTATGGTGAAGATTCGATTTATCTTCTAACCATGAATGATTTTTTTTTTTTGGACATCAAAGATAGAAAACCATGAATGATTAAACTACAATCTTATTCAGAAAATAAAAATGTTATAGAAGCTTCAAATTCACAAAATTTTTACATTTTATTAAAACAATAGGTTGTGATTAATATAACATTATTTTTAAAGTTGACCCATAACAATTTATAACTTTAATAATTATGAAAAGTATTGTTTCTTATTTAAAATAAAAAAAAATTTATAACTTAATTAATTGACACTTATTATTTTATAGAAGTATTCATAGTTCAAATAAATCAAATCTCGGGTTCCTAACTATTAATACTACCCACTTTCACGAGCGTGATAGCAGGCATTCATTAGTAATCATTTCTCATTGGCCAGACAAGTAAACTAAAACTCGATACCCTAAGAAAATTTACTTAAAAAAAAAAAAAATTAGTAGGGGGAGGAAACCTGTGATTAATAATAAAGAAATAAAGTGTGCAACACACCCCCCCCCCCCCCCCCCAAACAAAAAAACCACAAATCCATTGACCCGAAAGAGCAAAGCATTTAATACTACTGATAATTATCAAGATTCCACATAATTTTTTAAGAGAATTTTTAATTAATTATGAACTGCAATACATATGTGGTCCTTTAAATATTTACTTATAATGATTTTTTTTCTCGATAATTTAATAATTGGAATGGAAAGTTTTTATTTTTTAAGGCAAATGCTAACAGATACCTATGGTTAATAATCCATTTAAATAAAATTTTTATAAAAAAAAAATTAATATGTTTCTCAAAAAAAAAAAAACAATTAATATTTTAACAGTTTTTTTCATTTCCGATAAAAGTAGTGTCAAAACTTTTCTAAAATAAATTGTTAACCATTACCCTAATAGCACCTATTAGCGTGACCTTTTTTTGTATATACATCGTAAAATTTCAACTTATGACGTCTACTTTATAATAATTTCTATCATCAAGCAAATACATCAAACAAAGTTTTATGTAAGTGAGATTCACACCTTGATTTATTATTCAATAACAATAGACTTTACCAGTTGAGTTAACTAAACTCACAAGTATAAGTTTTTTTTAAGAAGAGAAAGTATAAGTTTTTTTCTTTTCTTTTCTTTTTGAGAGAGATGCACATAATTTAAATCTGAATATTTCTACTTAAACATTAAAAAATATAAAGTATAAATTGAACTAATCTTTTTTTTAAAAGAGTTTTAACTTATGGCATCTGCTCCTGATGATAGCTCTTTATTATTAGATCAAGACACCAATCGGTTTTGGGTGTAAACGAGGATTGAACTCCAGATCTCTTATTCAATCATCAGAGATTTTACCAGTTGAGTTAACTAGAACTCACAATTTGAACTAATCTTGGTTGTACATTATCTACGGGCAAAAATTCAAGATAATTGTACCGGTTTTTATTTATGTACATTTTGACTATTTAATATTTTTTGGAAAAAAAAAAACAATTAATATAGTATTAAATATATTTAACTTGTATCCAATGGACTTGATAATAAATTCAAGGTATTTATGCTTTTCTTGGTCCAAGTTGGATTTAATTTTAATTATAGTATAACTGATCATAATTACAAATAAACAGAGGGATATTCATTCTGGGTGAGTTGAATATTAATTGAGTTGATACACATATGCACCTACTTTCCTTTAAAGAGACACAAATTGAAATTTTCAAATGGGTTTCAGTTAACTCAACTGATAAAGCTTTTTATGGTTAAATAAAAGATCTGTGATTCAATCTCCATCTATAGTACCAAAATTGATTGGTGTCTTAATCTGATGATAAAGAATTATCATTAAGAGTAGACACTATAGGTTAAAATTCTCTCAAAAAGTTGAAATTTTCAAACAAAGGAATAATATTATTGATTTATTTCCAAAAAATTATACAATGTGATATTTAAGAAATTCTTATTAATGAGTGCTCTTAAGTCTTAAGAAATTTGTTAAAAAACTATTTTAGAAAATTTTTAATACCACTTTCATAAAAATAAAAATAAAGTTAGTTGTTTTTTTCCTTTTTCATAAAAAATTTCTTAAACTATTGCTCTTAGAGCATTTATTGACTTTTTTCTATTTATAAAGTCACTCACAGTTTTTAAAGATATCCATATCTATAAAAATACAGAATTTGTAAGGTCGTTTTTATAGGAGTTACGTATACAGTAGAGCAGGAAAAATGAAACAAAAGATTTGGACTCCAAATCAACTTACAATACTGCCAAGGATGAAGTAGAGGACACGATCGAAAGTAAGTAATTAACTAGTGTAGACAAATCTGGTGCTCTACCCATTAATATTTTAAATTGTCTCCGTCAACTTTTTTTTCTTTTAAAAACTCTTTGTCTTTGTCAACTAGAGTCCTAAATTGTGAAAAGACGTGTTGTGTTATTTAAACAACACTAACAAACAGGCCTTAGGGTCCGTTCGGTTGAGATGATGAAAAAGTTGAAAGATAGAAAATTGTGAAATGATGAAAAAGTGGGAAGATATAAAAATTTTAGTTTTCCCTCATTTGTGTTTGGTTGGATGGGTGGAAAAATTGAGGGATAGAAAACTTTTTTTTTTAGTTGAGATAAAAAATGAGATGATGAAAAATAAAGTTGATATAAATTTACTATTATGTCCTTACAAATATATAAACAAAAAGTAACACATTTAATATTAAAAAAAATTTGTATGGACACTTTAATTTTTTTTTTATTTATTTATAAAATAAGCAAATGCTAAAAGGATATTTAAAAAAATTAAAAAAAAAAAAAAGATAAAAACAAACAAAAAGAATCAACGTCTATTGTGCAAAATTTTATCCAAAAATAAAAAATAAACCAAAACCAAACCAACATACAGTGCAAACCAGAAGAAATTTTATCTAGGCAAAAAAAAAAAAAAAAAGATAAAGACAAAAGTAGAAAAAGACAAAAAGTTAGCCATTGGATGGAAGGATAATTTTGTCCAACTCACTCTTCCTCATTTTCTCTCCCATTTTCTCTCTATTTTGAAGAGATTGAATTGTGGTGAGCCTAAAGAGAAAACAGATAAGCCCCACCACTTTTCTCTCCCCCTCCCCCTTTCAACCAAACACCCTTCCCACTCATTTTATCTCTTATTTAGTTATTTTCCACTCTTTTTTTTCTATCCTCCCTAAAATCCACTCAACCAAAACATAGGGTTAAATTTCAAGTGTATATATATATATATATATATTATAATATTAATAAATAACGTTTTTAATAATCATTATAAGGAAAAGGGTAAATTCTACACTAATATGGAAAAAAAAAACACATAAAAAAGCCTGCAAACTATTTGCTCAAAAAAAAAAAAAAAAAAAAAGAAGCCTGCAAACTAAGGAGCTATTGACAACTATTGTTGTTAAAGTAGGCTACAAGTTTGTGTTTTCTTCGGTGTTTTTATGCTTTTTTGATGGATGTTTTTATGCTTTTGAGACAACATGAACACAATCAAAATATTTCTGACCAATATCTCGCCAAGATAGTGGAGAGGAGTATCAGACTAAGCCCCATTACCATTATTTTGTCACCTAAAAATTATTATCCCCGTCTTTGTCCTATTTTAAAAATCAAACCTTTTAAGAAAATATTATTTATTATTTTAAATGTAGTATAAAAAATGTATAAATTTCTAGAATTATTCTCATTAATTTAAATTACAGAAAAAGAATAGTATTGACTTTTTAAATAAATTAAAGAATAAAATAGACATTTTAATTATTAATTTTAGAAAAAATATTTTATTTTGAGACATTTTAAAATGGAATAAAAAATCAACAAATTGGAACCACAGAAAATCTAGATTATACACACACTAAATGCAGACCGTTACTATTATTTTTTATAAACAAAACAGCTTAAGTATCATTAAAAGCTTTATAACTTAATTAACTTAACTTGGATATTTTCATTCTCCTGATATTAAATTATTATTAAAAAAAATGTAAACAGTGATATCAAATATGAGAAAGACTAGGTGTGTCGAGAATAATACTCCCTCCTCTCACATGAGAGATGGGCTTATGGTGAGACTCACGTGTAAAGCCTATCTTTATGTAAGAGGAGAAAGCATTGCTCAGCATTATTCCGGAAGCCATGCTTCCAAAGCATGTAAGAATGATGAGATTCCTTACCAGAGCATTACTGCGGAGGCCAGAGATAGTTTAACGAAACCCCAAAGATTCTGAAACGCCTTCAGGGAGAACCCAGACCAAGCTCGACCACAAGTCCCACTGAAAATATACAACAGCTGCGCTATCACGATGAGCCACCAGGACAAATCCAACACTATAGCCGCACCTACCAGACCCCATCCTAACTTCAACATAAAAAGCCAGCTAAACAGTGTGTGCAGAACCAATACCACAGCCGCAATCAAAGCCATCACCATGATTTTGCTCTGCGATTGCAGAAACTTGGCAATCGGGAAATTCATAGCGTAAGCAAATAGCTGCGGAATCATGTAAATTGCGAACACTCCCGCTGCTTCAGATATTTCTTCGGTCTGTCCAATCAGTTTCAACAGTGGCGCCGCGAAGATGTATAAAAGACTCAGAAGCAAAGCTGTGGTGACCAGTATCACCCATGACCTTTGCATGTAGATTCCCAGCATATCAATCTGTCCTGCTCCAACCGCTTGCCCACACAGCGTTTCGAGTGCGCTTCCCATTCCAAGCTGATTGAAATTCAATTTTGTTAGAGCCACAAAAACAAATCCCTCTTCTTCTTTTTTCTTTTTAAACAAAGAATCAATTTCAAAAAGTTTGTATTGTAATATTAATAATAGAGTGTACCATGACGCCGAAGGAGAAGCCAGCGATGACTGAGTTTTCGATGGAGACAGCGGCGAGGTCGAGAGAGCCGACATGGCCGGCGAAGACTTGAGTGATGGCGCCGAGAGAGTACTGGCATATGGAGGTGAAGATGGCAGGGCCGGCGAGGTACCAGAGCTTTTTTGATTCAGTAAGGAACGCTCTGTAGAAATCGACAGGACCTGTGATGGGAGAGATGTCAGAAGCATCCGGGACAAAGGTAGCAGCAGAGGAAGTGTGTCTTGCTACTGGAAGAGACTGTAGCTGGTGTTCTTGCTCTTGCTCTAGCCCATCTTCTCTAGCGGAGGAGAGAAGTGGTTGCTTACCATCCTCCATGAGAGATAGAGATAAGACTTATATCACAAAAAACTTGTAGCAGGAAAGGATTTGAGGTGAGCTGCGTGAATTCAGACACGTATATATAGCATTAGTAAGTTTCCCAGTTTTTCAGTTTGTTTTTAATTGACAGAATCAAAGAGAATAGGTTTTTCCAGGACTTATCATTGAATGAATCTACAATGAAATACTTTTACAAGTTACAACATTAACTTTTGTTTGTTTGGTTACCATAAAAATGAATAGGTGTGAAAGGCTTTTTGTTTTGGCACGTCAGTGAAAAGGCTTCAGTGCTAGAGTACGCGGTCAACTATTGAAGTTGGATGTAGAAGTAAAGGATGCAAGGCACTTAACTGCTGTAAAAGCAATTATTCAATTAGTTAAGTCTGTTTACTTAGTGTAAAAAATTAGTAAGATTGTTTACTTATGCTGATTACTGACGTAATCACTTACGCCTATGTCATGCAAGAATAGTTTTTGCACAGATCAGAAAGAAAACTTCCCTACAGCTAGCGCACTCAATGATTCACAGTTTTTGCTTTTTTTTTTCTTTTTTTTTTAAATATATTTTTTGTAGAATAGGAATAAAAAAATAAAAAAAAATTTAATATGATTCATTGACTCCATACCACGTGACGGTGAAAGTTACCACATGCACCACAACTTCAATGTTTGATTGAATTTGTAATCTTATTGGTGGAAGCGATCATCCACTATATATTATACTTGTGACATATTAAAAAAGTTTGTTGTTATTATTGCACATGATTACTAAAGTCTAAGACTTCTATGAAATTTAGTTGTCGTACTTCACATATCTCAAATAATTTAATTGAGGAACATAAGATATAGTACCTAAGAGACAGTAACCAAAATTTTCTCTTTTTCTAAATTAACAATGATATATATAAAAGGCCCAAATTTTGTCAAGTTTCTAAATTGTAGAATTGTGTTAAAGATATTATAAATTTTTATATTAGAAATTACAAAAAAATCCAAACATTTTTTTATTAGATGGTTGAAGTCCACCAATTAAATCAATTGCCACATCAAACCACATTCTTTGTTACATTAATTTGTGTGTTTTAGTAAAATTTGTAGTAACATTAACATTTTCTAAAATTATAGGATAATAAGTGGTGTATATATACACACACACACATAGTGATACATAAAAGGTCTCCAAAATATTATAGCAACAAAAACTCAACCCAATTGAAAACTACAAACTTTTTTTTGGGGGGGGGGGGGGGGTTGGGGAAATTGTTTAGATGCTTTAGTTTTTATAAGCCAGTGTTCTACACAATAGATTGTCAATATTACCCATCTAATCTTTCACATTGCTACATACCAAACAATCTCTATTCAAAATTTATTACAATCCATTGTCTTATCTAAGGTAAGGTAAACTTCTATTCTAATAGAATAATAATAATTTTGTGTTAAATTTTATTCTTGAGCCATGATATTTGATTTTTTATATAAATTTAATTTTTGTTTGGTTAGTATTGATTCATAAAATTATTTTTTGATTCATCAAATCAACCTTAGTTTTGTTAGTATTAAATAAATTTATTTAATTGAAATTTAAATACAAAGGCCCCACTTAAAAATATCACCTTAGGCTTCCAACTATATTGAGTCAGTCATGTCTCTAACCTTTTAGTATTGTGTCAAAATAATCTATATTGTTAAATGGTGGATAGAAAAAATTGAAGTAACTAATGGTGATAATAAAATAATTTTTATGCCATGTAAACTTCCGTATGGACTTCCACATGGCTTGAATTAAAAAATAAAATATATGTATATATATATATATATATATATAAAAGCTTAAGTAAACTAGAATATGTAATTACTTATGATTTTCTTATGCTTAAAAACCTAACATAAACACTGATTCTTTCCCTCAAATAAAAATATTAAAACACACACACACAGCTTAATATCTAACTTTCTTTTCCTTAGTTTTCTCAAAAACCAAACATAAATTGATTAGACTCATGGCTATCGAGGCACTTCCTTCATGAGAGAGACAAACTCTTCAACTACCAATGCCTACCAAACCCACACCCATGACCCAACGATCTCTCATCCCCACTGATCAGATAAACTTGCTTCCCATCAACTCACCAATTTTGACCTCCTATTCATCTCCTACAAGATCTTCATAGCTGTTTGCCGCACCTCCATTGACAACAATTAAATTTTTACTATCCCGTTTATCACAGACTCATATTAACTTTTTCTATCCATTACTTAATGATGAATGATATAGCCCCAGTTTTTTATAGTGACACAATACCAAAATGTTAGAAACTAAACTGATACATTTAATACATTCAAGAACATTTAGACACGTCGGATAAATGATAGAAGCCAAAATGGAAATTAAACCTAGTATATAATCAAGTAAGATGATGTTAAGGATACTAAGCTCAACTTTGTAGTTAGTTCTTAAATTTATAAGTAGGGATTTAAAATCTTCTAGCTTGAGTAATGATAGGGATCCAACAAAAGTTGATAACTATTTGACAACATTCCTATCATTACTTGTTTCTATCTGCCTAGAAAAGCTACTGTAAAAATCTGGTACGATAAATGGGATGCCAACCAAACCATTAATGGTACCGTCGCTGCTCCAGAAATTTTGTTTAAAGGGCCATTAAAAAATTTTAATAAAAAAAAAACTTGAATATATCGAGTTATCAACCAAAAATAATAATAATAATAATAATAATAATAATAATACTTGAAGTTTTACAATTTTATTTTACAAGTTTTCAAATTTTGAATATTAAATGATAGTTCATTATGAGTATCTATTACCAATATGAGTAGCTATAAGTCTATGACCATTTTATTTTGTTAAGTTTGTCTAACATTTTTATCTTTATACAGTTGTTATTATAAATTTGACTTTGTTTTTATAAAAATATTTTAGACTAAATGACTAATCTCAACTCATTAGCTTTGTATTAATTATTGACGCGCACAATCATACTCATTCATACATAAAATTATACACTATGTGTCTACTTAACCAATCAAATACTTGAACAATCACTAACTTTACAATTTTTTTTCTTAAATTTTACTAACTTTATAACAAAAAGTTATTATAATATGATAACGATACACACACATGTAAAAAAAACCCTCTCTATTTCCTAATTATTAAATTATATAAAATTATATTATATTTATATTATACACACAAACATTCACACACATCATAATTTACACAAATAACATTTTAACAAAAAATAATGTACACAATTAATATTAGACACACACACATAATATAAATTTATAAAAAAGAATTATACTTACAATTCACAAACACTTACTCTTTACTTTTAGAGTCGAAAATACTTGTAATAAGAGTATGTAAGATTTAAGTTGGGGTGTGAAAAAAATATTTTTAAAAATAAATTAAAGTATTAATTAAACTAAAAAAAAATATTTTATATATATATATATATATTTTGAAGTCATGAACCCCTGAATAGATTGTAGCACCGCCCTTAATGGTACAAGAACTTCCAGAACCATCGTTAATGTACATGGCTCTAGAAGTTATATGGACTTTAGAGTTTAGCCTGTCATAATTAGGCTCATAACACAGAAATAGCATCACACATGAAGCAACATATCTATTTCATATATCTTGGAGTCATTTATTTCGTCCCCATTCAAATTGAACTCCTCTAGCAAAAAAACATTAGTATTTATTGAACTCATGATTAGCACCTATGAATATGATATACCCGGACCAAACGAAGGGAAATAAATAAATAAAATCTTAGGAGTTACTCATTTTCTTAATAATAATAAAAATTTAAAAACGAACTTTTTGCATACTTGTAAAATGAATCCAGAGGACAAAATTAAAGCACTGTAATGTTTTATGATGCCGGCAATTGAAGTTACGACGATTGGTAGGTGGTTTGGCATGGGAAAATAAATAAATATATATTTGTTCAGTATCATAATAACTGCTAAAAAATTGCTGGGGAATCAATTTTTTATACGTTGGTTGCTAAACGCTAACGGACAAAAATATTCTACAGTATTTTTTTTTTTTTTCGGGGGTTGGTAAATAAATATTCTATAGCTTCAAACTTCGGGTTTGCTAGGACTTTAAAACACATTCTTGTCGGAAGAACTACTAGTCAACGCTTTTTTTTTTTTTCTTACATTCAATAATTCTATTCACTTGTACTTTCTCAAGAGCTCTGTCATGAGTCATGACTCATGACTCATGACTAATGGCTCATGATAATTGATAAAAGGTAAATACATTTCATTAGTTATTACATACAATCATTCAATTGAGTAATTCTTAAATAGTCTCATAGCACAGTAAATATGTAGTACTTTTTCCTTTCACGTTTATAGTATGAATTATTCATTAAATTCATGGTAAGATTTATCATGAATGTGAAAAGAATGAACATCATTTCACTATACTCTTTTTTTTTAAAGATAATTACAACATACTGCTAATTCCGCAATTCGAACTCTTTCTTCTTTGGACCCCAAGTACTTTGTGTATAGAGAGATATTAATTCAATTACAAAGCCTTTGGCAAATTTTATTTCACTATACACTGAACGTACTTAAGTATTTTTCCAATCATACACCTACTTTCTTTTTGCATTATAGATAAAAATATATTAAAATTAAAAGTGTGGCTTTAAGTTACGATTTTTGGGCAAAAAAGAAAGTGTGTGTACACTAATGTAAATTTTTATTTTTTATTTTTTTTAGGAATATATATACACTGTGTAAAATAATCAGTGTGAAATAGATATTACAATTGGTAGATGCAATCTCGTTGCATCAATATTTTATGTTTGATAGCTTCGAAGATTACGCTAAAACCTACCAGTCAACCCTATCTTCTTGTTCGCCAAGTACTTTTTTTTTTTGGCTGAATAGTTCGCCAACTAATTCCTCAAAGAATGTTAGTTATCAGTCGTTAATAATTTCAGAGTCACTTCAAAATTAAGTAAGATAGAGATCGACCTAAGAGCATCCTTGTCATTAATAATTTCAGAGTCACTTCAAAATTAAGTAAGATAGAGATCGACCTAAGAGCATCCTCGACAAGGATGCTAAAAATGAGTATATGCTAAATTTTAGTATCAAAACACCAAAAAAGTAACTCTATCAAAA
Organism: Quercus ilex subsp. ballota; assembly: GCA_032727855.1. Classification (NCBI taxonomy): domain Eukaryota; kingdom Viridiplantae; phylum Streptophyta; class Magnoliopsida; order Fagales; family Fagaceae; genus Quercus; species Quercus ilex. Next base: position 58,279,246 of record CM064910.1, read on the forward strand.
CTTTCAAATTGTAAAATTTTTGGCATACTTGCACAGTGAGCTTGTATTAGTTTTTTATTCTCATGTTGGTGAGGTGGTTGGCTGGGTGTTTGTGTTAAGTTGTTTTATTATTATTTTAATGAGTAGTTTATATTATTTAAATAAAATAGTAAAAAATATAGAAGTTTTGATGTTTGTTATATTTTAAAATGAGATGGTATAACAAATAAAATAGATTTTTAAAATGTTAAATGCTAAAAATTTTAGCATTCTTAATAAAGATGCTCTAAAGATCCAAAAACAGCCATAATAATAATAATAATAATTTTTTTTTTTTTTTTTTGAAGAGAGAAAAGGTATACAATTTGATCATGTTGAAGAAAAGAAAGAGTTGGCATAGTGACATGAGCAAGACGACAAGGTGATGTTGAAAGCTACTACTATGTCCTTTTTGTATGTTTTTGGATTTTGTAGAATAAATAATTAGATTGACCGAATCTCTTTATCTCTCTCAACCTTGTTCGCTAAATTCCGCTTATTGCCGCCACCCAATATAATATGGTTTTCAATTCACTGAATTGAGGAGCTGGACGACACAAAAAATATTTGAAATTAAAGAAAATTGTTTTTTTTTTTTTTTAACATTTTTATGATGGCTACATTTATTGATGAATTATGTACCCTTTATGTTATGGTTCAGATAGAAGCATATATTTTCCCAAGCGGGATATACAATGAAGTTGAAATGATATGAAAGGTTTTTGTCAAAAAAAGAAATTAATGATTATCATTTATTTCTAGCACACCGGCATTGTAGCTGAAAAGCTTTACTTCCCTAATACTTTTTTTTTTTTTGAGAAATATTTACTTCCCTAATACTAATACTACTATGAGTGCATTTGACTTTATTTAAGTATAAGAAAATTATTAAATAATGGAAAACCTTAAATTGATATGTTCTCTCTTACATTGAAGTCCTAATTATCTACTAACCATATAAAAACAGAGAATACTCTTTCTACGGTACCAAAACTCTCCGTTTTGCATATTGCTTGAGCTGGTTCTTTTTTTTCTTTTTTCTTTTCGTCGGTACACCAGTTTCATTTGTTATCTTTTCTTGTCTTCTTTTTCCTTTTCTTTTCTGTTAAATTTTTAAAGATATGATACATTCACAATATTTTCATAACAAATTTTATATAAATAAGTTGTTATTTGTTGTTATGGGTTTGCAAAAAAGTAATTTAATTTATTGATTCAAATCAAAACCAATAACAACTTACCACTTATAATTTGTTGTGAAAATGTTGTGGATATAACACTTCACAAATATTTATATGCATTTACACTGTATTATTAAACTAGAACAACAAATTTTCACAATATTTATTTTTACAATTATTTAGGTGTCAATTTCTTATAGGGAAAAAAAAAATTGGGACTAACCACAGCTAAAAATAAATTTATTGTGAAATTAAATGCTATAACATCATGTTAGTGTCACAATATTTTCACAATTGCTGAGATCTTATTTCCTTATAGATAAAAAAATAAAAATAAAATTTGAAGTCCACAACATTTTCACATTAATTTCACAACAAATCCTAGGTGCCAAGCTACTATTGATGGATAAAAAGTGATATCAATTGTGGGCCCAGTTTAAAATCAATAATAACTTGTCATTTATAATTTTTTGTAAAAATATTGTAAATGTAACATTTCTTTAAAATAAATAATAAAATAACATAGCGGGATTTATCACGACTAAAAATAAATATTGTGAAAATGTTGTAACATTTTATCGTGTTCCCAAACTTTTTTTTGGTTTAGTCAAATTGGGTAAGCCAAAATTCATTGTTCCACTCACAATCTTCTTGTGCTGGTTTTTTTTTTTTTTTTTTTTTTTTTATTTTTAAATGCACAATTTTAAGTGGTGGTCAAAGTTCAAAACTAATAACAATTTGCCACCTAAGATTTGTTGTAAAAATGTTATAGACATAAATAATAAAATATCAGACAGTGACCTATCATAGCTCTAAATAAAAAGTATTATAAAAATGTTACAACATTTTATTGCATTCCTAAACTTTTTTTTTGGTTTAGTCAAAATTTGGTGAGCCAAAATTTACTGTTTCAAGCATGATTTTCTTTATTTGCCTTTTTGTTTTTTTGTTTTTATTTAATGCACAATTTAAAGTGGTTGGCTCAGTTTAAAACCAATAATAATTTGCCACCTATAATTTATTGTGAAAATGTTGTAAACATAGTATTACTCTAAAATAAAATAATAAAATATTAGACCAAGACCCACCATAACTAAAAATAAACGTAATATGAAAATATCATGACATTTTGTTGTGTTTCTAGACTTCTTTCTTGGTTTAGTCAATTTGTTGAGCCAAAATTCACTTTTTTATGCACAATTTTCTTGTGCTGGTTTTTTTTTTTTTTTTTTTTTAAATCATAGTTTTTCACACCAAAAAAAGATGTGTAGAAAGCACTTTTCCTCTTTATGTTTAGGGTAGTTTCATTCCCTCCTAAGCTTTAAAGTTGAATGATTTTATCCTTTATATTTTGCAAACGAGTATATACCCCTACTATTATATTTTAGTTAAACCTTAGAATATTCCATTGTACAATGTCTTAAATACTCTACTAAATTTTAATGTCCCAAAAATTTTATTCGTGTATTTTGTGTTTTCTGTGGTAGTCATACTTGGAAAGTAAGAATTATGATGTCTATGGTTTCTATTTATTACTTAGAAAACACTAATTTATTAGAGGTTTAAATCTTCTAGATTTATAAGTTTATCTAATGAAAACTTCAATGACATATGTACTTTTTTTTTCTTGCTTAAAAGGGTGTTCATTAAAAATTGAATAAGCTAAAAATCGTAATTACTCTCATAAAATAAGATGACAAAGAAGGAAATATGAATAACAAAATATATATTCATTGTAGATGGTTGTAGGTATTTAATTTGATGAAAAGTTTCATTTGTAACATATATCATCATTCATTGTGAAATTTTAAATATTGTGACAATGTCTTATCAAAACTTAATTGTTTATTATTGGAAGATGATAACATTCATTATCATTCTTAATAGAATTTTTTTCTTAAGTAAATATTGCCTTTAGTAAAATAGGATCTAAGAAATTATCATATTAAATAGATATTCATGTGTTAAATAGCTAAACTAAATTCAATTACATGATTTCATACTTCTTCCCAAAAAAAAAAAAAAAAAAATTCTTAATTTTCTTGCTTAAGGGGGAGCACGTGCCTTGGACGTGCAACCCAACCTAGTATTCTTAAAATGTATGATAATGAAGTGAAAAGCATTATTAGATAGATAAATAGATAGAGGAGGGTTGTGACTTGTGATATGTATCTTAATCCCGTTTTGGAAATGGAGAATGAAAGAGACAAAGATCTATTATGGTTTGTTCAAGATTTTTTTTTTTTTTTGGGTCTAAAATTCGTTCAAGTGATCGAGTTGTTGCGTGAGATCGAGTGAAGTTACGGTTTATATGATCACTTGAGCAAAGTGTGTTGCACGCGTAAAGTCAAGCAAACTTTCTATTTGAGACATTTTAGGTTTGCTTCGAGCTTTGCTTGAGTGAAGTGTCAAGCAAAATCATTTGAGGCTTCAAAATCCTATAGAATGGTACAAAAAGGTGCTTAATTAAATGATTTCGATGGCTGGATTGGAGGATAGGAAAGACAAGGCTTCAATACACTTGGAGTCAATCAAAGTTGTGATAGAAAAAAAAAAATTAAAAATTAAAAACTGCATTTGTATAAAGCTAGAAATAGAGTACCGCGCACCTTTGGTGCGATAAACAGTCTACAAGTATAAGAGATCATGGGGTGTGGGGGACAAGGGCCGAGATTAAAGTATCCAGGATAGAGCTTCACACATATATACACTTAGATTAAGTTAGAGTAAAATTTCTATTTTGTATAAAATAAATAAAATAAAAAAGCTATAGTCAGAGTTACACCGAAAAAGATAAACAAACTAACTTGCTAAAAATCTTGCTGACATGTCAAAATAGAATTGACAGATCAGATTCACACATGGCACTGGTTATAACTAACTCCTAATAATAACTTTACTCTATCTCTTTACGACCTGTAACTTACAAGCTGTATATACAATCTCTACCAGAACGACTGTCGTATTGTATTTGTTCTCAACAAAGTCACCTTCAAATAGCACATAATTGAGCTTGTGTTGAGCAAACCATAGAGACAACAAGGCTTGCAGCATTTGCTTCACCAAGTAGAGGATCAAAGGAAATAATTTTGATTTGGCAAAGATAACATCTCCCTTTATCACTTTACACACTGCAGCACAAGTGGAATTGTTTGGCCAAACCATTACATAAAAGATTCTCTAAGACAAAGAATGCTCTTGGAAACCTTTTTTTAAAACCTTTTTAACATTCTTCAAAGTATTAGGAGAGGAACCTAAAAAAATAACTTGGTTCCTAGACCACTAGATTCTGTTAAACATCATAGCTTCAAAAAGAGTGAAGTTGTTTCCATCTTCAATATTTTGACTCAGATATGAGATGTCTAATTAGAAGGCCAAATAATTGTCTTAACCAACTCACTAGAGGAAAGGACGCCCAAGGTATTTACCCTTATTGGCCAAGTACAGACAGACCTATTGATAACAACAAATGGCTATTTTAGGAGAAGATGTTCTAGTGTTTCTAGTTCAAGCTTCCACAATGTTAAAATTACGTGGTTAAATGATTAAATCCACCATCTCCAAATAATTTAAGCGTTTGAGAGAATTGGTAATTTAACACACAAACCACATCTTGTGTCTAATTGATAAGATCCTAACAGTAATAAGGCTAGTAGTTGGTGAATCAACTGGCCTTTGAATGAAGCAGCAGGAATGTTTTATACTTAAGTGATGGTTGGTAGCAACAACACTAATGGTATTTGGTGTTCTAGCATTTCCAATTGTGCTGATCTGTAATGTGATTAGACATGAGCTAATCCTAATTAATTACACGTGTTGTATTCCAATTAGACAGGTGATTCAGTTTGTTAGAGTGGTTAGGCTGAGTAAGCAGAACTTAGTGAAGAGTTTTGAGTAGCTGTAACTACCAAAGGTTCGAGTAGGTTAGAATTAATACTGTAATTGAGCTTGTAAAGGATATTCATTGAATAAGATTGATTTTGGCTCCCTCTATCTCGTCTTTTCTTCTATATTCACTAGGAGACCTGGCTGTCTCAAACTAGCCACGAACTTTAACTAGCTTCCTAGACTTAGGTCCTTATCACTGGTTGAGTCCTTATTATAGTCATATTTAAAGCACATAGCATAGCATAACTAGTGTAAGATCAAAGTCATGGATTTGGATCTCTCCATTTCCATGGGAAATGGAGTGTCCATAAATGGCTAATATTTAAAGTGAAATAAATGTATGCTCTAAATTGTGTCAACTCATTTTTAACTCTAGCTTAATTTAATCATAGTTAAATTTAATTGCAGTTAAAATTTAAATAAATTGACATAATTTAAACCCTACATTTGTTCCATTTTAAATCATAGCCATGAAATAGTCACTCTTCATTTCACTTGAAAATGTGAAATGAAAAGGCATAATTTAGACTCTATATTTTCTCCACTTTAAATCGTAACCAAATGGTCCATTTCAAGTGAAATTGAGAGGATTTTTATGCCACTTATCATATATTTTTATTTATTTATTAGAATGATGAAAACAAGTACAAGAGCAGGAGTCAAGATTAATTGAAAAATTCTTGTGCCACACTAAAAGACACAACATTGACTACAACTCGGCCATGGACTTACCATCACTCTCCATCAACCACAACTTGTCACATGGACGATTTATGACCGATGTTGTACATTTTGGTATGGCACAAGAATAACTCAGATTAATTACATGTGCGTGGACAAAGGACATGGGCTAAAGGTTAATTACATTTCAGACTTGTTCCTTGATGTGGACAGTTCACGTTCGGAATTAATTTTATGGACTGTGCCATGTTGTCACTTGTTAGGCATCCTAATTTAATTGTGGACCAAAAGTAGAAAAAGCCCAAGTTTCGAGCACATATATTCGTGCCACAGACATAATGGAATTCCATCAGTCCAGCGTATCCTGTTTTGATAAATTGGGGAAACATTAAATATATATTAACCGAACCCATATATATATATATATATATGGGGAAGAAATCACTTCTCAAGTCCAATGAAGTTCAAGTATAATGAGGCCCAAGTACAGTGCAGCCCAATATATGTTGGAAGAAATCACTTCTCACGCCCAATGAAATCCAAGTGCAGTGCAGCCCAATATATATGTTGGAAGAAATCACTTATCAAGCCCAATGAAGTCCAAGTACTTGAAGCCCGTGTGCAGTGCAGCCCAAGTCCAGCATTCAGCAGCCTTTTCAGTGTTGTACAAGTTAGTTATCATGTTAGTTTATGCAGCAAAGAGTTGTGACCAATAGATATTAACCAGTTTGTTTCATAGTTACTAGTTAGTATTAGAACTAACATTTAATTAATTAACTCTGTTAGAGATCGACACCTACATCTATACTACTTTTTAAAAAGTTTTCCTTGTTTGGAATCCTCATTTTTTTTTTTTTATTCAAAAATGCCCATATCCCCTTATGTTTAAGTAGAGACAAAACTAAAGGACAATCCGGTAAAAATACAACTCTAAATCCCACTAAAACGTTACCTAAAAAATAGGGTCACTCTCCTATTGATTTTTAAATTGCTTTATCCACTTATAAATTAGATTCTCAAAATAAAAATTATATATATAAAATAAAAACATAAGTTTTTTTTTTTTTTTGGCTACAAAATAAACATTAATATTTGTTCATTTTTTGAAGCTAGCCTTATGACACTCCTTGTTGTGTTAGTAGTTCTAAATGCGTAATATTAGTGTGCGTTTGGATACCGCTTATTTTGCTGAAAACTAAAAATTTATTATTGAAAATACTGTAGTAAAATATTTTTTATTGCTATAAATTAATGTTCACCCGTTTTTAACACTTGGCTAGTCCATGAACAGTGTCGTGGACCAGCCAAAAAAAGGCCCTAGAGACAAACGCAAACGCAACCGCTGGAAACAAACGCACCCTTAATGAGAAAGCGTTTAAACTTCAAATTAGATTTTTTTTTTTTTTTTTTTTTTTGCAATATTCATGGGTTTAATCTTAGGGGTTAATCCAATCGCTGAAAAGCTTAAAATTGTGGGATAGAACTAATAATAATCCTTAAAATAATCAGAAAATTGCATGTAAAACACCCAAAAAGTGAAGATTGGAACTAAAATGTCAAACAATCAAAGCGTTACTCGTTTGCTGAAAACACTATAGTAAAATATTTTTTATTGCTACAAATTATTGTTCACCCGTTTTTAGCACTTGGCTAGTCCATGAACAGCCATAGACCAGCCAAAAAAAAGGCGCTAGAGACAAACGCAAACGTAGCCGCTGGAAACAAACGCACCCTTAACGAGAAAGCATGTAAACTTCAAATTAGATTTTTTTTTATTTTTTTTTCCGCAATATTCATGGGTTTAATCTTAGGGGTTAATCCAATAGCTGAAAAGCTTAAAATTGTGGGATAGAACTAATAATAATCCTTAAAATAATCAGAAAATTGAATGTAAAACACTCAAAAAGTCAAGATTGGAACCAAAATGTCAAACAATCAAAGCGTCACTTGGCACTTTGATCACAAAAGTTTAAGTGCCGATCAACTCTTGAACATAGAACACCAAGTGTCTACTAGAACTTAGTCCAACGAAATCAAAATTTCTGATTTTAGCACTCCTTTTCAACTTGGACTTTAGTTTAAATGTTTCAAAGGATAAATATCAGTTCAAAAAATTGCATAGATAACAAGATGGGAGGGAAATTCAAGTTTTCTACCAATTATTTTCTATAAATACAAGCATCAATCAGCCAAAGAGGACATTGAGATTTTTCAAAGTGAGAGAGCTAGGAGAAACTCTAGAGAAATTTTGGGAGACTCTTGGGACAAAACATTAGGTTGCTTCAATGCAAAGTTACTCCAAAGAGTTTAACGTAAAACACTCTTAGCATTCCCATACACCATCCATATAATTATCTTCCAAAGTTTCAAACACTGCAATCACCTAGACAACACCACAAGCACAAGTCCTCAAAGACTTAAATGGAAGATCTGTGGATTGATCCAAGGAGAAAAGAGCAGTAAAGAAGTTTGCATTCTTGAAGGTGATATGCCATCGAATCACTTAAGAGAGATCGTGCATAGGTAAACTTCTAAATCCTATTTCATCTTCATATAATCAATTGGGTGAAAAAATGATTTTTGATGAGATGGGTTAAATCTAATTCTCATGTACATAACAATATGTCCATCCATTTTGGGATTAGATTTGAAGTTTTACAAAAAATTTACAGAATTAACATATTTAATTTCTTGCATTGCATAGAATGGCAATGTTCTTAGATGAGTGCATAATATGATATGGATATTAGTTTCACGAAGACCGATCCTCAAACTAAGCAATATGGTTATCTAACACCTTCTCATTTTGTAACCTAGCCTCCAAACTTGATCTTGGGTTCAGATACCATTCCCTATCAATTTCTTTTTTTTTTCTTTTTTTTTTTCTTTCTTTAGATTGTAATTAGGAATTTAGGGGATGTACCTTTTTTTTATTTTTATTTTATTATTATTATATATTCTTATATTGTAATTAGGAATCAAAGCGATATAATTTTACTTCTTTTTAGATTGTACAAAGGAACCAAAACTTTGTAATTTTATTTTTCATTATGAAATTTTAAAGTTATTCAATGTATTTTATGGAAGGTTTTCTTCTCACTTATAATAAAATAAGTGACAATCTCACTGTAGAACCCTTGATTTAAGAGGTAACACATAAATAATTGAATAATCGCACGTATGAGGGCTTAAACCTTAATGTAAAAGGTTTTCCTTCGGGAGAAGAAATCGATCTTTCTCACTTATTGTAACAAATTAGACATTATAATTTCTCTAGTTTCAAATTAAATTACTTTTTAAATCATATCAATTTAAATCTTGAATTTTTTTAGTTTGATTTGAGGATTTTATATTTGGGGTTATTTTTTATTTTTTGGAGGTTTCAATTGATACTATTTTAAAAGTCTATGATTCAATTTTAAACTAACAAAACTATATGGTTGAATTTGTAACAGTCTTATACTTCATGATTCAATTTGAAATCACTCGTACAGTTTTGGAATTAAAATGTAATTTGTCCCCTTTTATTGTTGAACTTGAATGTGTGTAAAATGGATGTGGTCAAGCTTATTAATTTAGAACTAAAAAGAAAAAAGGATTTTATTTCATATATATATATATATATATATATAAAGGTGATTTCGAAGAGGTTTAACTTACCAAAAATTGAAAATGGTTAGAGTTAAGTAAAATCAATATACCAGCTATTTTTTTGTGACCATTTGTTTTGTTTATTTTATTAGTTTAATATTTCTTTTATCCGACCGTTATAAGAGTTTTATTTTTTGGATTTTTTTTCACAGGATTTTTCCTGTTATATCTATTCCTCTTTTTTTTTCTTTTTTTTTTCCTTTTTTTTTTTTGTGTTATAACTTCTTCTTCTTTTTTTTAATCTGTTATTATATCATATATATATATATATATATAGTTGGAATACAACTCTTTAGTGTCAACTTTTCTATACTCATTCCACAAATAACCCCATTATCTAATTGCCAAAGGCCTTATAGCTGAATTGACACCTCCCATGCACAAAATGTTTGGGGATCTAGGGGGGAAAATGTTCGACCTGCAGGGTTAGCAACATGTTTTAATTATCTCTAAAAAAAAAAACCCATTATCTAACTAAAAATGATTTAAAGTAAAAACTCAATCAAGAATTCTAATTATATTCTAATTAATTACATTCCAAATTTTACGTCAAATATCTTAATCATCCATGACATTGATGCTAAATATCTTTAAAATTTTAATAGTTTTAATTTTGTGTCAAGTGTCATTACATCTTTAATCTATGTCAAGTGTCTTTATATGTAAATTCATAAATTTAAATGTGCGCACCCAAAATATGGCTATTGGGCTTAACCTCCACTTGGGCTCACAATCTATTTGTTTTGTGGGTTTTGGATTTCCTACTATGGGTGGTCTTATGCTCGGGAGACCTAAATACACTCTTGTTTCCTCATGTCTTTCTCTTCACAGAGTCACTCCCTTACTCTCTTTGAGTGTTTGCTCTTTTCTCTTAGTGTTCTCCCCTAAATTGCCCCAACATCTCTCTTAATTCTCCTATTTATAGCCTTGGATAAGTGGAGAAATTATGATTACTCCCCCTTATTAGTGCAAATGGAGGTCCAATTCCATCATCTTTAGGTAGGTTTCTTGTGGCAAAGTGGTAGTGGCATTGGAACTGATTCCTATCTCCAAAAGTCTGCCCGGCAACGATATTCCCAAAGGCACTTTTGGGAACAGGGTATCTCCGGCCAACGATACCCCTACCAAGTTATGGACGATCGGGAGGGGGGAATTTGCCTAGGGTATTCAAACTAGCAAAGTCTTGTTTCATACTTAAAACTATTTTAAGTTCATTTAAAACTAATCATGAATTTCTTATAGAAACTTATTATTAGTTCACATTTAAATTTTAATGGAAAAGCATACTATCTTATAAAAAAATTGGTTGTTTATATCTTATTTAGAAATTTACATGTGGGGTACAGAAATTTAAAAAAGAAACCATACCACGTGTCATACCCAAGGCTGAGGAGGCCAATATAGTTTCGAGGAATCCATACACTCAAATAGTACAGCTGGAGAGGCAGACCATGGCCACATCAATGGCACATTGTAGGAGGGGGCCACACTGTGGAGGAAGAGTTTCAGAGAGAGTGTTAGTCCTGACGTGATTGGAGGGATGGTAGCTGTCATCACATTTAATGCACCTCACCAAACACCCTGGCCGCATTTATGTGAAGAAGACTCCTGAACAGTGCTATCTTGGTTGCTGCAACTCATAGAAGACTTGAGAGGGCGTCTGATGGGACAAACACTTGAGTAGTGGCCTGCATGATCAATAAATGGAGGACCAAGATGAGAAAAAAAAGGGTAATAGTGTGAAAGATCCTCTAAGGACAAGGGGAGTTCATCTGAAAAATTGGAGAAACACTGTAGTACAAATAACTGAAATTGTAATCAAGTTTAAGAAGAATATACTCCAGTATTACTCTCCTCAAACTTTGCCGAGGAAGGATTTAGTCGCGCAAAACCAGTTTTCCTTTGTTTTATTTCAATCTTAAACCCATTGTGAATGTTGTCCCATTTATTGAAGCCTAGTTTTTAATTCACTCTTTACAAATTCATTGTATTGAGCTCATTGGCCCTTAATCCATTTACCTTTTGGGCCTAGGATCCAAAACCTGCCCCTACAATACACATGAAATAAATTTATTGTATCACAATTTTTTTTAAAAAAATTGAAAAGTAACAAATATTTTATTTTTCCTCCCTAAAATAAAACAATTAAGAATGAACAATATGCATATTCTACCAAATAATATATCCTTACAAGGTTCTTTAAGAATTGACAAAATATAAAAATAATCATTAAGCATTCAACTTAGACGAAAATTTTAATTTTGCGTCTAATTTAATTTTAATTTTTTTATTATAAATCTATGCGTACCCATAAAATTACAAGCTAGTTTAAACAAAAGAGTAAACAGAAGAAAAACAATAAAAATAATTTTTAAAAAATTAGGAAACTTTATAGTACTAAATGTGGTTGGAGTGGGATGCTTATGCGATTGCTTTCCACGTTAATCTTCGTTGGCTTTCATTCATCAAGGAAAAAGAATTATATCTTCACCCCCCACGCCTCTGCATTAGTGACCCAATGCTAGCAAAGAATGTATATATATCAATTTAATGTTAATGGAACATATAATGAAAGGAGTAAGGGACCACTGCCACTGGAATTGAAAGCTCAATTTTTTATTATCTTTTAATTAGTCTGTAGTTTAGTTTGGCAATTTTGTAGTTTTTGCCTTTTTGGATGGACAGAGCGAGCGAGAGCAGAGCTGAGATCACCCACTTGGATTATTCAAACCCTTTCTCTACAAAGTATGTACGTACTACAATTACTCGCGCAAATTAACTATGCAAAAATAACATAATTTAACAAAACAGCTGATAATAAAAACAAAGATAGGGACAAATAGTTAAAGCTGGGCTTGAAAAGAAAGTTTCTTCCGGCTTTTAATGGGGGTTGGTGGTGGTAGGTGGGGGTAGTAGGGTTAATTTGAAAGCTTTGCTCATCCAGCTTTTTACAAGGACAATATTGAGTTCATTAAGTGCTGGAGTCTACATGCACACATGTTTGCACCGCCAACGTCATTTTGGCCACGAGAAGGGTACATGGCTATGACCAGGTTGGGCTCTTTTGCTCTCGACTTTTGTGCAATACATAATCGGCTTAAGGAAAATTTTGTACCATTGTTGCTTTCGTGTTGTAGTTAACTTCACCGGTAATTTTTTTTTTTTAAATTTTTATCGACAAATAAGAACTAAGGATTTGAACCCACCTACGAGACTACATCAGAAACCAAGTAATGTCATAATGCGAAGGTCATAAGTTGGTGATATTCTACCATATCTATCCCAAATTCTCATCTTTCTTCTTCCTAAAAAGACGGTGATAGATGCATATATACACGAATTGCGGCCTCAGTCAAGATTTCTAAAAAGGAGAATTTCTTTAAGTCTTAAAGCTATACCATTACCAGCAAAGCCAAACTTCTAGATAGATATATTGAACTGCTGGACATGACATATCTAGAATTTTGATATTAGAATTAATTAATAGTTTATCACTTTTGGTGTCTTTATAAACATTTTAGGTTCTTAATAAAATAAATCTTATCCATTAAAAAAAAAATCTTTATACACAAGTGGAACAATATTAAAAAGGCAAATCCATTTGTTAGTTTAACAAAGCGGAAATGAACTGCACACCATCTCTGGCCAATACTTTTTATATATCTAATTTAATCTAATGTTTTATAATAAGAGTTGTATACTTGGGATTGGGATTCGGTGTAATAGCATCACCTAAGCAATTAACTAATATTGAGTGTGAGGAAAAAGTTTAAAAATAAAGCATAAAAGTAAAATGGTAAAAAGTTGGAAGTTAAATTTTTTTTTTTTTTTTTAATTCAAGTGCTAAGATTAAAAGTGACTTTTAAAATTTTTAATCTCAACGTTTGATATGCTATTGCATGGTACAATAGCCCTATACATGTAGCCTTCTCTCTTTTGCCGTCAAAGGCATTATTTGAGTAATACCATGATACCTCTTTTAGTCTCTTAAAATTCTCTTACAAGTCGTTACCAAGTCTCCTTCATATTGATAAAGTGTTACATTAATTAATAAAAGGACTACAAATATATATATTATGTATTTTATATTGAATTTTTATTTATATGGGTATAACATATCTCTCTCTCTCTCTCTCTCTCTCTCTCTCTCTTAGAAAGAATAACAGCTCAATTAATTACATAAGGACCACAACAAAAAGGAAGAGCTTATCATGCCTATCTGTATATATAATAGCATATATTTAAAAAATGATTCATGTCAAATAAAATGAACTGTGATTATTTGGAGTAGACACAAAATAACTTTGAGACTAAAGAAGGCCAGTGAGTGTCTTGATATTTGTAGCACTGAGATGTAGGTATTGTATTATGTGCAATTGCTTTTAATGGTTGAGATTAAGAGTTAAAAAAACAACTTTAAACTCAATTTTTGAATAAAAAAAAATTAAAAAGTGAATGAGTATAAAATAGGAATTGTGAAAGAAACTAGGGGTCATTGCACGCTATATAGGGTATTGCACAGGATCGTAATCCATATTTACAAACCTTAAGGATTCAAAACCTGCAAGTTACCATTAGATATAGCTCACGATCCTAATTCATATTTGCAAAAGCCCTAGGCATTCAAAACTTGCAAGCTACCATTAGATGATGTTTGTGTTTGTTGCATTGTCGAGCATGCATGAAGATTGAGATCTTGCATGCATGATGTCGTACATTAAGCGTGATGGAGTGGTGCAGTACGATAATTCAGAATATTCCTCCTTGTTCTGATCGAAATATGTATTTGTGTGAGATAGTAGCATTCAGTGCAGTAGGGATTGTGTTTTGTGTGAGTGCCACCACACTATTTTGTATTCTCAATATTTATTAGTGAAATTTCTTCAAGCTGCCACTGCAGATATACGCAAAAAGCCAAACCACATAAATCTTTTGTGTTCTCTTGTGTGTGTTTGTGTATATTTTTTTTTCAAGTTCTCTTCTTTTCTATTATTTTATTTTTGTGATCTTTCTAAAACCTATAATATTTTCACAATCAATCTTGTGCAAAACTGTTATTCAAAAGCATTTTCCCACAATAATTTGATAGCATAGCTAATACTATTGCAATAAACATTGTTTTGAAACCTAGACCGAACCGGGAGGTCCAACCGAATTAATAAGTAACCAAATTAAAATCCGGTTTTTTAAGCATATAGAACCATAATTTTTAAATAATTAGTAAACCTCCTAAACCGCAATTAGGCCAAACAGTTCAACAGATCGGTAACGGTTCAACCACGGTCAAAGCTTGACTTTTAATTCATAAAAAATAAAGCATTTGCTCACACCACGTCTAGAACCGGTCACAATCAATCTTGTGTGAGACTGTCATTTTTTTTTTTTTTTGAAAGGCCAACAAACTTCATTCATTTATAAAAGAAGAGTCAAATAACAAGGCTTCATGAGCTGGTGGTGGCGATTCTTCCAACCACACAACTTCTTCATCTAGTACATTGGCATACTGTGCTAAGGAATGGGCCACAGAGTTGGCACTGCGTCTAATACTGCTGAAAACTACTTGGCGAAGGCCTTCTGCAAGGCAACAAACATCATCATAAATGACCCCCAGGCGAGACCAGTTTGGAGACAAGGAAGACACCGCGCTCATGACCATCACATTATCCCCTTCAATAATCAACTCTAAGAACCCCGCATCTATTGCAAATTCCAGTGCAGTCCGACAAGCTACAGCCTCCGCCTCCTCACTGTCATTTACAGCTGCTCCTCTAACTGATAACGCAGCCATTACGTCTCCAGCTGCATTATGGATCACAACACCAATACCTGATCCATTTGCAAACACAGCTGCGTCAAAATTTAACTTGTACAGCTGACCTGTTGGAGGCTTCCAGTTTTGCAGAACAGCAGATGGTACCGAACCAGGTGCAAGTGAATCTTGAGCATCGCTGTACTCCCTTACATATTCTATGGCTCTCCAAATCAGGTGCCCAGGATGTTGCATTGCTCCACCATGTAACAGAGTATTACGACGGTGCCAAATCAGCCAGTAAATGACCAAAAAATTTGCAAGTTCCTCCAGTGACAGTTTGGACATCATGAACTGAAACAGGTACAAAAATTCATCAAACCCTCCACCACACTTCTGTATCTGAGCATTAGCACCAGTCCAAACATCCTGAGCAGCACTACATGACCATATTGCATGCGATACCGTTTCCAAAAATCTTTGGCACACCCCACACGTAGCATCTGTCAGAATCTTCCTTCGGGCTAAATTCACTTTTGATGGCAATATATTAAGGCAAGCTCTCCATCCAAATATCTTGATTTTGTTAGGCACCCTGAGCTTCCAAAGCTGAGACCAGACCCGGCTCTCTGTTCTTTGCTCAGAACTTTCTTCTCTACCAATAGTGTCTTCAGCCAACATGCGAGCAACCCGATATCCAGATTTAACTGCATATTTTCCATTACAGCAATGCATCCACACCATCCTATCTTCCACTTGCCTTCTGCTCAAAGGAATTCGAATAATTGCCTCCGTATCAAAGTGATGACAAATCGCATAAATTCTGTCCCTATCCCATTGGTTCACCCTCCAATCAATTAGATCCGATACTCTCCATTCCCATTCATCATATTCAGTGGGAAATAAAATTTTATTACCCGGATGATTCGGTATCCACTTATCTTCCATCACTCGGATTGAGGAACCGGTTCCCACCCTCCAGTAGCACCCCTTTTTCAAAATTTGTTGAGCAGCCAGCACACTCTTCCAAACATAGGAGCTGTTAGGACAATCTTCCGCCTCCAAAAAACCACATCTCGGAAAATACTTGGCCTTAAAACATCTAGATAACAAGGAATTTTAGTCTTGTATCATCTGCCACCCTTGCTTGGCCAACATAGCTAGATTGAAGCTCCTGAGATCTCGGAATCCCATTCCACCCACCTTCTTTTGTTGTGTCAAAAAACTCCAACTCTTCCAATGAATTTTCTGTTCATCCCCAATCTGCCCCCACCAAAATCTTGGACAAAGAGAATCTAGTTCATCACAAAGCTTTGCTGGCAACAAAAACACTCCCATAGTATATGTTGGAATAGATTGGGCCAGAGCTTTAATCAGAACCTCTTTACCTGCACGAGAGAGCATTCTACCCTTCCACCCCTGAAGTTTTTTCCAAACCCGCTCCTTCAAGTAGGCAAAAGTTTGGTACTTGGCTCTACCAACCAAAGTCGGTAAACCCAAATAAGTATCAAATCTATCCACTTCCACCACTCCTAAAGCTTCTTTAATCCATTGCTTCTGACTGTCAGGTGTATTTCCACTAAAATAAATTGACGACTTCTCCAAATTAATACATTGTCCAGAAGCTTCAGCATACAATTGCAATGTATGAGAAATCACCTGTACCTCCTCCCGATTTGCTTGGCAGAAAATTAATGAATCATCTGCAAACATCAAGTTAGAAATAGAAGGCGCCCTTCTACATATCTGAACACTATGTAATCGCCCCTCATCTTCAGCTTTGGAAAGCAAGGATGTGAACCCTTCTGCACACAACAGAAACAAATAAGGTGATAAAAGGTCCCCTTGACGGAGCCCTCTCGATGGAATAATATTTTCATAAGCTTTACTATTAATTCGAACAGAAAAGGAAGGTATGGTGACACAACTCATCACTCTATTTATCCAATCCTCAGGAAACCCCAGCCTAACCATCATACCCCTCAAAAAGGCCTATTCTACTCGATCATAAGCCTTACTGACATCTAACTTCAAAGCTAGGGCTCCTTTTTTCCCCTTTTTCCTCATGTGCATGGCATGTAGAGTTTCATAGTCTATCAGTACATTATCAGTAATGAGGCGGCCTGGCACAAAGGCACTCTGAGTAGGAGAAATCAACTAAGGCAGTATAATTTTCAGTCTATTAGCTAGGACTTTTGAAATTATTTTGTAAATAACATTGCATAAGCTAATAGGTCTGAAATCAGTCATCTTCTCAGGAGACTTAATTTTGGGAATAAGCACAAGATGGGTATAATTAATCTCGGGTATCATGATTCCAGAATTCAGAAATTCCAACACAGCTGATCTAACATCATTACTAACAATATGCCAAAACTTTTGATAAAAGAGAGCATTCATACCATCGGGTCCCGGAGATTTTGTAGGTCCCATCTGAAATAATGCAGCTGTTACTTCCTCCACAGTATATGGTCTAGACAACTCTTCCCTCATATCTGCAGTCATCCTCTGAGGAACAGTGTTGAGACAATCCTCCATCCTTTCACATGTACTTGAGTGAAATATATTCTGAAAATAATCCATAGCCACCTCTGCCACATCAGTAATGTTCTCAACCCAATCACCCTGTTGATTCTGGATACCATGTATAAAATTTCTTTGACGCCTTTGGGAAGCTTTTGAGTGAAAAAATTTTGTATTCCGATCCCCATGCTTAAGCCAGGATACCCGTGACCTTTGTGCCTAGAAAATTTCCTGTTTAAGATAAAGATCATCCAATTTTTTGCTAGCAGTCAAAGCTTCCTCTCTACTCTCCTCCGTTAACTCCTCTTTATTCATATTCTCAACTTTCTCAGTCAATTGTTTTATCTCGTCCGTATTAGGGGCTGTTTTAGATGAACCCCAGGCCATCAAATCTGCGCCACAACTCTTAATTTTCTCCACAGTTGCCCTTAAACCAGTTGCTTCCTGTGAGACTGTCATTCAAATGTATTTTCCCACAATAATTTGATAGTAAAGCTTATACTATTGCAATAAACATTGTTTTGAATTCCGGACCGGATTAGGAGGTCCGACTAGATAAACCAGGAACTGGATTAAAATCCTTTAAGCACATAAAACTGTAATTTGCACCACGTCTAGAACTTGGGTTCTAGTAATGTAAATTTTAATTAATATCCTAACCACTACGCCATAGCTGGTTGTTTATGCTCCTTGTGGCAAACTAATATATTTGAAGTATATTTAAAGAATGCCATAAAAATAATTTAAACTTTCATTACTATATATTTATATTATAATCAATCTTAATAGTATTTTATTATATCATTTATTTTAATTAGCTATCTCAAAAGGGGGAATATATTGAAATAATTATAATTATAATCCTTCAAATATATTCATTGTTTTATACTTAAATAATTAACTATAACTTTTAATGTTTTTTTATGCTTTATTATTTTTATAAACTTTCTTATAATTGTTTGAGAATAAAATATGCTTGAGAATAATTTTATTTTGCTTAGATATATATTTTTTTAATCAAGATTGCTCATTTTTTAAAATTTATTTCATTTATTTATATTTTAGTTAATTATTAATTCATTATGACATCATCACGGTCCAACCTCTAAAACCTAGAACCTCTCATTTTTCCAGTTCTTTGAACAGTCCGGGTTTCAAAACCATAGAAATAAACTAGTATTATTAGAGTCAAGGTTCGTGTTCGATTATAATGTATATAAATCTACTATATTTCCAAGCGTATAGAGACATAAATGTTAGTTTTAAATCTCCCCTCCAAAGTCAGAACTTCAAGCAATTACATTTTTTTTTTCTTCTTCTTCTTGGGTTAGGCACAAACAAACCCTACCAGCATGCAAGGGCAACATTATTTATGCTTCAGTGGGTTCAAATTATATGTATTAAATATTATTTATTAGTTTAATTTACCTTTAAAAATATTTTTGCAGACCTTGACTTAAATTTTGCACATTCTGACATGGATCAGTTCAGCCTAAACCTAAACAACACAAATAAGTCCATCCCCAAATTAACTAATTAATAATATAAATCACATATCTCTCTGTCATGAATATCTGACTATTGGTATCTCCGACTTTAAGAGTAAATAGTGAGTGTTTGTGAGTTAAAATTGTGTGTTTAATACTGATTGTGTGTGTTGTTTGTTTATTTATTTTTGTTATAATGTTATTTATGTGAATGTGTGCATGCGTGTATAGTATAAATATAATAAAACTTTATATAATTTAATAATAGGAGATATAGAGGGTTTGTTACATGTGTGTATATTGTTATCATTTTATAATAATATTAATTTTGTTATAAAGTTAGTGATTAAAAAAATAGTAAAGTTAGTGATTCTTAAAACATTTGATTAGTTAAGTAGACACAGTGTATTATTTATATATGTATGGATCGATGTGGCTCTTGTTGGAAAATTGCCACAAATTTCAATTGTGACTTGGAAAATCAATTAGGTTTCCTTTTTGAAGAAGGAAAAATTAATTTGGGTTTCCTTTGTGTGGAAGGAAAGATCATTCCTTAGTGTGGAAGGGAAGTCTATTCCTTGGTGTGAAAGGAAATACTATTCCTTGGTATGAAAGGAAAGTCTATTCCTTGTTAAAGAAATAATGCATTCCTAATTCAAGAGGAAATAGAAAAAGAGTCTTATAAATAGACAAAGATACAAAGAATTTGATAGTTTTAGCCCAAGGGTCCTCCCTATACGAGAGGGAAAATAAAGCGTGAAACCAAGAGAGAAAAAATGGATTTTCCCTTGGGAGTAACCAAGGAGGAGAGAGCAAGGTATTGCTGCCTTCGAGAAGATAGCTAAGGAGAGCTATGTGGAAAAGAGAAAGAATAAGAAAAGAAAACTAAAGAGGAGAGATCAAAGGGTTGCCGCCTTCTAAAAGATAACCAAGGAGGAGAGAGCAAAGTGTTACCGCCTTCAAGGAGATATCCAAGGAGGAGAGAGCAAAGGGTTTACTTCGAGAAGACACAAAGAGAGTATATGTGAGTGCAAAGAAAAACAAGAGAGGTTTTTCTTTAACTGTGAGACATACATAATAAATATTATAATTGATTTGATAATAGTCAAATTTATTTGGAGTTTCTCCCGTGGATTTTTTCCCTTCAAGGAGAAAGGGTTTTCTACATAAATATTTGAGTCTTATGTATGATTGCTATTTGGGATTGATAGTATTAGTGATAATATTATTCGGGGCCCAACAACTCTTTGGGTCAATAATTAATACAATGCATGTGAGTTGAGTTTTATCATTTAGTTTAAAATATTTTTATAAAAACAATGACAAAGATCATGCCAATTACATAAAAACACAAAATGTTATACAAACTTTACAAAATAAAATGGTTATACCTATCTATATTGACAATAGATAATAATGAAAACTCATAATGATGTCAAAATATAAAGACTTGTAGAAGGAAATAGTAAAATGTCATGTATTTATGTGACTTTTTTTTTATTATCGAAAACTCGATATATTTAAGTTCATTTTTATTAAATTATTAATTTTTAATGACCACTCTTAAAAAAAAATCTTAGAGCTGTCACTGTCAACCTGCCAACATGCAAGAGGGCAAATGGCACCTTTAGTTATACCTACTATTTGCAAAGCTCTCTTGTTTCTATCTCTCACATATCATCCTACTATATATGAAGATTATTCGGAAATGCCTAATCCTCTTATGGGATATGATGACCCTCACTATCATAACCATGATCCAGATGATGATGCTGATGAAGAATGGTTCCAAGGAGAGATGGATGGGATTAGATATCTTTAACACTTTAAAATTTAAAAAAAAAAAAAAAAAAGATTCTAGAAACATCTTCAGATGTAATCCCTTATCCTCCGTTGTTCAGATTGGTAATCAATTACCAAGATCTCAATCATTTCGTTGTAGATGACAAATTTCCTTTGCCAAATAAGAGTGCAAAACTTCTGGAGCAAGCACAGATTCATGCAGATGATACTTATTTTTCAGATGTAGAATCACTCTTTTCACTAGATAATGATTATTCCCCTTAAGCTTGGGCCTAATTCATGAATTTACAAGTGGCAAAAGGGTGGGGGCCTGGTCTGGAGAAGAGCCTTTTGGAGGATAAATGTCTGCCACATATATATCACGTGTACACCCAATCCCATTACTAATTATTTGTAAGAAAGCAATTCCCTTTATTAGAGCATTCCCATTGGGATTGCCAAATGGGATATGTAGGGATGATTTAGCATTTAAGTCCAAAAACCACCCAACATTCGGACTTGCAAAATCTTACCATTGCAAAAAAATTTGCAATTGTGCTACAGTGCACTCCTAAATGTATGATTGCACTATAGCACAATTGTAAAAGAAAATATTATATTTTATTGACTTTACTTTTTTGTTTTCTCTCATTCTAACTTCCTCTCTCTCTCACAGCTCCTCACCTCTCTCTCTCTCTCTCTCTCTCTCTCTCTCTCTCTCTCTCTCTCTCTCACGTTCAAAACTTGCATCGGATTTGGGTTTTGGATTCTCTCGTTCAAAGCTTGCACCAGAACTAGGTTTTGGATTTTGGATTTGGGATCAACAGAGATCGGAGATCCTGGTGGCGTGGGTTTGGATCGGTGGGCTGGGATCAGTTGATGGTGGGTTTGGATCGTTTGATTAGTGGGTTTGAATCGATGGATCGGTAAGCACAAACACCATTCGGCCATACCCAACAACAATCCCTCCCTAAAAACCCAAACCTAAATTTTGTTGGTGTCTCCTCTTTGTCTGCCGCATGTTTCGGGTCATGCTAGCTTCCTTTCTCCTTTGTTTTGTCTATCTTCAGCTAACAGATTTCTTCCATCATTTGCTGCTGTGAGTATTGCAGGGACTGCAAGACTTTAATGAAGAAGTTGGCATTGTTAGTAGGGATTCTTGGCTATGGCTGGGGTTCAGCCCCCATTCCGTTGACACCTTTCGTCTGGTTAGGCTGCTGTTGGTGAGGCATTGTTGGCCTGGACTCTGCTTGTGAGGGCTTCTGTCCCTATCTGTTTCTTAACTCCCTAGCAGAGTCGTCAATTTAATGTAGTAGGCCTTTTTGTTAGATTGGGTTGGGCTGCCTCCTGCGGTACTAGGCCTAAGTGTTCTGAGTATGCGAGTTGAGACCGGTCTAACTGCAACTTAATTTGGTCCGGCTGGTGCGCAAATTATGTCTTATTTGCCAGGAGCATGCTTACGGCAAGCAAAGCTATTCCAAATGAGTCATGGCAGGTAGATATGACAATAACAAAACAACAAAGAGAGTACTTTGACTTCTTAATCAAAGTGAATAGATAATCCCTAATTAAGAAAGATAATCATAGTTTAACAACAATTACTTTTATAAAGAAAGCAAGAGAAGTAAATGAGTAGTATATGGGTTAATCAAAAGAAAGAAAGAATTTAAATCAAAACTAATCCGCAAGACCAAAGCCAAAGAGGGAAGAACGTCCCTTTTCAACATGAATAATCTTCCAGGGAAATCCTGCCATAAAAATTAATCACTTTGAGGGGAACGGACCTGAATAGTTGATGCCCAAAGGAACCCTTTTGCTCTTGGCAAAGAGCAAGACTTTGAGAGGGAGAGAGGGAATCAACCTATTGGTGCATACCTGCCGATCTAACTCTCTGTTTTTTCCTTTTTATTTAATTTTCCTCTTATCTTTCTTTTCTTTCCTCCACACTTGTTTTCTATTTCCTGGGTTTCCTTAGAGATGCTTGTTATCGTGATTCTGTCATTATTGGCTGTGCACGGCAAGGGCCTCCCTTTATAGTGCCTGCCATGATCGGATTTTACTATTTTAGCCCTTAACCACTTTTGTACTTGCCCATCACTACTGGTCCGTCTGTGTGCCACTCCCTATTGCCAGACAAGAAAAACTATTTTGTTTGTTAGTTTGCAATGGCACCCTTTCTTGCCACGATGTGGGTACTCTCTCTCCCTATCCCTCATGGCATGCACCTAGTGGTTCTAACTCAACCTTGCTTCTTTTAGGTGATATGTCATCCCAGTAGAATGTATCCCTCCAAAAGAGCTTGAGTAGGAACCCCAGAATAGGTTTTCCCCTCTCCCCACCGCCAAACCATGCCTTCTTACCTTTAACCCATGACTTCACCGTGTCCCATATTGGCTAGATATAGGCTGGTAAGGTCTGGGCCTTGCACGTGCCTCCCTTCCATACGTGTCCAAAATCTGCCTGCTACTCATGCGTCCACCGTGGTCTGAAGGCTTGCCTGCCCAGTCTGCCGTCTGTCCTTGACCTTTTACATGAGCTGCTTTCTGATTTCTCACTCCTCTTAGGGGATTGGGCTTTATTTGATATTGGGCTTTGCCTTTCTTTCAGCTTACTCCTTAACCGCCATCATTTCCTGCCATATCACTCTATCATTCCTGTTGTGACATTTATTTGACCCAATCCTACTGGACCTCTTTGGGACTGCCATTTATTCTTTTTCTAGTGGCTTAGCATGGCCATTGGTTCTTTATTGCGTTTACTTGCGGGCTCATGTCCCATTTGTTTTCTCTTGGGCATCCTTGGCCCATTTGCTTTTCTTGGGCTTTCTTGGCCCTTTTTCCTAACTCTGTGTTCCCATGAGTTTTTACTAGCTTCATTGGGCTTCTCCAACCCAATTACCTTGTTCTCATCCTTAGGGTTCATGGCCTTGCCACCAACCCCTTACTTTCTTTACTAGCATTACTTCGAGCCTACCGTAACCCATTCTCACTTTTCTACATCATATACTACCCATGGGTTTGATATTTATTTCTTTCTAGGCTCCTTTGAGCCTGTTTGCTTCCTCAAGGCCCATTTGTTTATTTTATGGATCTGTGACCCATTATTCCTGCCGCTTGGATTTAATTTCTATCTGTTTGCCAACTCTTTCCTACCCATGTTGTTGGGCTCCTTTCTCTTTTGATTTCCAAAATGACCATCAACAGCGATATATCTCTAAACTTGTATACACATCTCACTAGGTTGATTGCATTAAAGAAAATGTAGAATTTAACAGCGATATATATATATATATATTTATATGCACCCAAATTTAAGTACTTTGAAGAATAGAGAACAAAAAGGTTAAATTCTACATTTTCTTTAAAGCAATCAACCTAGTGAGATGTGTATACAAGTTTAGAGAGAGAGAGAGATATATATATATATATATATATGTAAATATATTGGATTGGGTTCAAGTTACGCCTGGTATAACTCTAAATAATGTTACACCATTCAATAACTTGTTATTGAATTCATATTTTAAAATTTTCACCGTTGGATTATATATTCTAAATGTTGTTAACATGCATACCAATATTAATGCCAATCAGCTATTATTTACCATTCGATCCAAAAACTCACATTTTATTCATTATTTTAAACTAAAAAAAAAATTTGAATTTAAACAATTGATTGATGACATTATTATTGATATTTAATCATCTTGAAATTTTGCAAGCATGGAAAATGGACGACCATAATGTAATCCAACAATAAATTTGTTAAAATTTGCATTCAATTAAAAATTTTTAAGTAATGTAACATTGTTTAAAGTTACACTTGGTAGAACTTCAAACAATGTTACATCACTTAATATTTTTGAATAAAACATAAGGCCCCATGCCAATTGAAATTAATTTATTAAAAAAAAGAAAAAAAAGGATAAACATACAAAATGCCATGAACAGTGAGATGCTAAAATTGTGGAACAAGATCACAAGACACAAGATAAAAGTCTTTCTAAACATAAGTGTTGTTAACTTGATAAAAAATAGTGGGGTGAATCTCTCAATGCCGTATTGTTGTGCAACTCTTCTCCCTTTTTATCCCTTGTCAAAGCTGTTTTCCTGGGCTGCATTTTGTTTTCTCGCCCCCCCGGCTCTGCCCATGGCTTAGGTTTAGGCTAATTAGCTTTAAAATATTTATTTCATTACTCATTAGCTGAGCAAGGAAAATATATATATATATATATATATTTTTTTTTTTTTATTGAAGAATGTAAATAAATTCCGCAAAAATCTACAGCTATAGTTTCCTTTAACTCTCAATTGTCGTTTGTTTTGTCTACATCATTCTCTTTAGCCCCACCCCATTTCTTTATTCTGTCTTCAGCAATTGATGCCTGCATTTCACAGCAATTTAGTCAATCCTTCCATTCTTAACACAGGTTAATTGTTGAGCATTGTTTGTATAATGTAACTATTTAATATGGGTAGTGTTAATTACACACACCATTTTGCACACATGTCCATTCATGACAATTTCAGTTCAAATTCACTTGTGTATAGACGTATGCGCAAAATGGCATGTGTAATAGGTTTTACCGATTTAAGATTATCGCTCCAATTAGAAAGATTGAAGACAACTGTTTATTTATTTTTATTTTTTTTGGTGTAAAAAGAATTTCATTAGAAGCCACATATACATAGAATAAATGTGAAAAAAAGTTTACCTCTCTGTTCCAGTTGGTCCTATAAACTATAAAGAAAAGGACACAAGTTTGTACAATTGTTCCTGTCATCATGCCGTACCAAATCCCCTGCAAAATTGAGAATGACACAAAAGTTCATGTTTCACATTAAAAAAGGGACAAGAAGTTCATTTACAAGGTGACTAACATGGCTTATCTGATGCAATAAGATCCTCTTGAGAATTACACGTTTGTGATTGTTTTCTCTTTTCATAATTTTATCTCATAATTATTAAACTTTAAACATTTATCTCCTAGGAGTTAGGCAATAATGGGAAGAGAAGAAGCTTATTTTCACTAGATAATAGAAATGAAACAAACAAAAATAGGAAGGAAGTAGAGCAAGACTTACCCTGACACCCCAATCAAGCTTGTAACCCAATATGAGACCCAAAGGGATCCCAAAAAGGTAGTAACAAGCAATGTTCACATAAGCAACAACTGCTTGCCATCCTGCTCCAACGGCCACTCCTGTAAAAAAAATTATTCATCCAATTATTAAATTCTATATTTCCTTATCCCTCAATAATTTTATTTATTTTTTTTTTTTGAGTAACTGAATTGTATTTTATGAAGAAGATTATATATATATAATAGCCAAAATTTAGAGAAAATTCAATTAGATTTTAACTAAATTCTCAATTTTGCGCCACGTGTCCCATTTAATTTTTAATTTTGTGCTAAGTGAATTATTGAGTCTAAAAATTTAAAAGTCCAAATCCAATTAAATACTAAATTGGATTTCAATTGGAGTCTAATTTTTCCCCATGTGTCTATCTATCTAAATTTTTAATTTTTGTAACAATTAAATTATTGTATGTAAAAACTGAAGAGTCTAAAATCAATTATATATATATATATATATAATGAGAAACCATTACATATTTTATAAATGTATAGTTTAAAAAAAATGTAAGCTAATACTATGTATAATTTATAACTGTGTATATGTACGGGGCTACACACTAGTATGATATAAAGACTAAAGAGGGTGTGGACTAAATACAAATGATCAAAATTTTTTTACTAGAATTAACTCATGTTAGTAAAAACACTCGTAAGGGAAAGAAAAATCTAACCAGAGAGAACAGGTTGAATATTGTTAATGACAATGCAAAGAGCTAATATTGGTGTAAGCTCCTTAACGAGCGTTTCAACACTTGTATCAGACGAAAATAAGGATGGGTACTCGTTTCGTGTCGCAATTAGAATAGCTGAGAGGACAAGACTGATCAAAAATGAGGTTACCACGGCTACCACTAATGAAAATTTGGCTGTTCTTGGATGAGCTGCTCCCAATTCATTTGACACTCTCACACTGCAAAATATTTCGGTTTTTAATTTTTCAGTCTTTTTGAAACTTAAAAGAAATAGAAAAATATATAGCTTGGTGGAGTTGTGTTTCTGTCACTAACCTTATAGCTGCATTCATCCCAAGAGCTACCATAAATGTCCAGCCCGATATGTTCATGCTGCGACATCATTGGCATGGCAAGAAAATAGGAAATAGTCAATCAATAATAAATTATATCCAAAGCACATTGGTAATTAGCTTTAGATCCATGCGTTGCACGAGAATTTATGCACTCCTGTGTGAGGAGGAAGTGTGGTCTCAGATTGCCATGGTCTTTATAAAATATTCAGTTCATACAAATAAGGGTTTGGTTAACAAGTATTATTAGAATATTTGTTAGTAAACTATTTTTTAAAAATTTTGATACCACTTTTATGAAAAATATAAAAAGTTGTTAATAAAATCAGTTGGTTTTTTTCATTTCCCATAAAAGGTTTCTAAAAGTCTTTCTTAAATAGAACATTTGTTAGCAAACTCCTAAAAATTATATTGCTAGGACTAATGAAATGAAGATATATATGAGAAGTGATGGAGGATGGAATTTTATATGAATTTTGGCTCTTAAGATGAAAACAAAAAATTCATAACAGTTAACTTTTTCTCTGTTTGAAGCAATCTTTATTCCAAATACAAATAAAGTTTTATTAGACTTTATAACAGGTATATGCAACATTACTCTGCATCAATGTGAAGTCCTAATGTTTGGTCTTACATGCATGAAAGATGAGAATTACCCAATATATTATTGCAAAATTGGGGATCCTTTGGACTCCAAGGAAGAGTGACTTATTCCATTTCCTTCATTGTTCAATTGTATTTGCAACAGAAAATAAGAGAAATTCCATGAAATATGTAAAATAGTAGTATGTTTCTCATCTCATATGTATGGTGAATCTTATCGTATAATTAATTAATGAGATTTATCATTATTAAGAGAATAATGAATATAAAGACATTATACTCATGAGAAAGAAAATAGATTGAACAAATTGCTAGTAAGTTCTCCTAATTAATAAGTTATCTTGCACAAACAATTTCATAATCAGTACATGAATCGCAACTATCCTATTGATTTTCAAAACCAAAAATTCTTCGTAAATTTTAGCTTATTCGAGACATTTTGAATGCAACACCCACAATCAACGGGAAACATAGGGAATTCTAAACAGAGACTTAGTCCTACAGACAAATTAGACCGTGCACCGCAAGACAGTGGGAAAGTGATAGCATTAGTGCAAAACCATTCCAAGAGCGTAAGACTAAATTGCTACCAGTACGTTAAGATCTTTTTGAATTTCCAATATTGAATATCTATTTGCATCATGGTAGTATAACAGTAGAGCTAGCATTCGATATCAAATGTGCTAGAAAATTTAATTTTTAACAACTTAAAAGACTATTTTTTCTATTTTAATATTTCACTTGACAATATTCTTTTTTTTTTTTTACCACTCAAGTCTTTTTCTATAACTTTCATTAAAAAAGGTTTTTTTTTTTTTTTTTTTACCATACAGTAAACTGCTATGTAGTGAATCATAGATATAACTTTTTTTCCCCTGCCGTGGTGGTTGTTATGGCATGCCTAGCTTCCACCAAGGTCATGTACATCCAATATATTAGATCTCTCTTACATAAATATAGGATTTATGTCATTCATAAAAAAATTATAAGTTTTATGTGTGGAATCCACCCCTATATTATTAGAGAAATGTATAATGAATGTATTGAATAATTTTATAAGATTGAGGTGATTTGGAGGATGGTACGGCGGAGAGAGAAAAGGAAACTTACCATATGGACAAGGCATCCACTGAAACCTCTGCATTTTTCAAATATCCAGCAAAGAGAATCAAAGCCATGAAATACCACACTTCCAAGCTGCACAAGATTAATTTGAAGATATATTCATCAATTTAAGGATTAGATTTAAAATTGAATGTTGAATGATGTGAACCCACAAATCAATATTTTAGTATGAACCAATCGAAAAAAGGAAAGATCTCATTTGGGTGCATGTTGTGACCCATCATACCCTGCTAAGTAATAATACTCTAATACTTTTTGGAAAGTATAGTAATAAAATATAATAATGTTCCCATAAAAAATAAAATAAATAAAAAAATAAAAAAACCTAATAATAATGTACGGTAAACACGAAACAACTTTATTCAATTAAAACAAACTTTCATGAGCGTGATAGACATTTTCGTTTCAATTTTAGGTGAGAAAGGAAAAAGAAGGGTTTAATTCTATCCTAGTCCTATACCAAAAAGGATATAACATTTAATAGTATAAATTATGGTGAAGATTCGATTTATCTTCTAACCATGAATGATTTTTTTTTTTTTTTTTTTTTGACATCAAAGATAGAAAACCATGAATTATTAAACTACAATCTTATTCAGAAAATAAAAATGTTATAGAAGCTTCAAATTCACAAAATTTTTACATTTTATTAAAACAATAGGTTGTGATTAGTATAACATTATCTTCAGACATTATTTTTAAAGTTGACCCATAACAATTTATAACTTTATTAATTATGAAAAGTATTGTTTCTTATTTAAAATAAAAAATAAGTTTTATAACTTAATTAATTTACGCTTATTTTTTAACAAAAGTATTCATAGTTCAAATAAATCAAATCTCGCGTTCCTAACTATTAATACTACCCACTTTCACGAGCGTGATAGCAGGCATTCATTAGTAATCATTTCTCATTGGCCAGACAAGTAAACTAAAACTCGATACCCTAAGAAAATTTACTTTAAAAAAAAAAAAAAAAAAGTTGATAGGGGGAGGAACTCTGTGATTAATAATAAAGAAATAAAGTGTGCAACCCCACCCCATAGGGGTGTGCAAAAAACCGACGAACCGAACAAACCGGCCAAAACCGACCGAACCGTTGTCAAATTTTCTGTTCAGTTTCGGTTTGGTTCGGTTTCGGTTTCATTTTTTAAAAACCGAAATTTTTGGTTTCGGTTTCGGTGTTGGATTTTTTCACCCAAAACCGAACCGAACTAACCGAATATATATATATATATATATTTACGTATCATTAAAACATAATTGCTCAGTGGCTTAATGGTATGCTTCTTATGGTTTAGCTACCTGATCCCAGGTTCGAGCCTTCGCGTAAGACGTAGGTATTTTTTTTTACTTCATTTTTTAAAACCCTAGTAGTAGCATAAATACGTAAATACCCCTTTTTATTCTCCCCTTTTCTTTCTTCAGCCGCCCCTTCCCCCATTTGTTTCTCTCAATTTTTTCTCTGTCTCTCTCTTTCATTTTCATCTGAGCTCACCGGACGATAAAGGGAGGCCGTCGTCGTCGACAATAAAATCCCTAGCCTCCTCTCGCCACTTGGCCACGAGTGCATCGCACTCGTCCTCTTCGACGGTGTCATAAATCGGTTTCTCCAGCTTGATTTGGAACTCTACGCCGGCGCCGGACTCCGATCGGCGGGATCCGCCCTGACGAAGGGCTTTCAAACCCTCTAGAGCCTCGTGGTGCGCCGTCGCCTCTAGGCCTCGAGCTTGCTGCGGATTGAGATCGGAAATAGAGGGTGAGGGCTTGAGAGATGGAGGCTTGGACCATGGCCATGCCTTTCTCTTCTCTCTAAGTCACATGTCCTCAAAAACGGTAAAGTTCTGTCTGGACCTTTTGCCAATTCAAAATATTTTCAATTTTTTGTTGGAATATGTGTGTAATACTGTAAATTGTTGAACAAATATTGTTGGAAATTTTTCTTTCTCTGCTCTCTCTCTGTTGCTCTATCACTTTGTTTTTTATATGTGATTAAATTTAAGGTTTTGAAAATCTCAATAACTCTCTCTTTGGAAAATTGAAAACCGACCGAAACTGACTGAAACCGATAAACACCGAAATCGATGGTTTTCCAGTCATTTCGGTCGGTTTCGGTTGAGAATTTCACAAACCGAAATAGTCGGTTTCGGTTGGCCATACCTATACAAACCGACCGAATCCGAACCAAGCACACCCCTACCACCCCACCCCGCCCCCCCGCCCCCCCTAAAAAAAAAAAAAAAAAAACCACAAATCCATTGACCCGAAAGAACAAAGCATTTAATACTACTGATAATTATCAAGATTCCATATAATTTTTTAAGACAATTTTTAATTAATTATGAACTGCAATACATATGTGGTCCTTTAAATATTTACTTATAATGATTTTTTTTCTCGATAATTTAATAATTGGAATGGAAAGTTTTTATTTTTTAAGGCAAATGCTAACAGAGACCTTTAAAATATAGTTAACAATTCATTTAAAAAAAGTTTTTATAAAAAAAGAAATTAATATGTTTCTCAAAAAAAAATTTAATATTTTAACAACTTTTTCAATTTCCTATAAAAGTAGTGTCAAAATTTTTCTAAAATGAATTGTTAACTATTACCCTAATGGCACCCGTTAGTGTGACCTTTTTTTGTATATACATCGTAGAATTTCAACTTATGATGTCTACTTTATAATGATTTCTATCATCAAGCAAATACATCAATCAAAGTTTTATGTAAGTGAGATTCGCACCTTGATCTATTATTCAATAACAATAGACTTTACAGGTTGAGTTAAGTAAACTCACAAGTATAAGTTTTTTTTTTTAAGAAGAGAAAGTATAAGTTTTTTTCTTTTCTTTTTGAGAGAGATGCACATAAGTTAAATCTGGATAGTTTTACTTTTTTTTAGAGAGTTTCAACCTATGGCATCCGCTCCTGATGATACTCTTCATCATCAAACTAAGACATCACTCGGTTTTTGGTGAAGGCGGGGATTGAACCCCGGATCTCTTATTCAACCATTAGAAACTTTACCAGTTGAGCTAACTGGAACCCACAAATTGAACTAATCTTGGTTGTACATCATCTACGGGCAAAAATTCAAGATAATTGTACCGGTTTTTAATTATGTACATTTTGACTATTTAATATTTTTTGGAAAAAAAACAATTAATATAGTATTAAATATATTTAACTTGTATCCAATGGACTTGATAATAAATTCAAGGTATTTATGCTTTTCTTGGTCCAATTTGGATTTAATTTTAATTATAGTATAACTGATCATAATTACAAATAAACAGAGGGATATTCATTCTGGGTGAGTTGAATATTAACTGAGTTGATACACACATGCACCTACTTTTCCTTTAAAGAGACAAATTGAAATTTTCAAATGGGTTTCAGTTAACTCAACTAGTAAAGCCTTTTATGGTTAAATAAAATATTTGTGATTCAATCTCCATCTATAGTACCAAAATTGATTGATGTCTTTATCTGATGATAAAGAACTATCATTAAGAGTAGACACTATAAGTTAAAATTCTCTCAAAAAGTTGAAATTTTCAAACAAAGGAATAATATTATTGATTTATTTCCAAAAAATTATGCAATGTGATATTTAAGAAATTCTTATTAATGAGTGCTCTTAAGTCTTAAGAAATTGTTAAAAAACTATTTTAGAAAAGTTTTAATACCACTTTCATAAAAATAAATAAATAAATAAAGTTAGTTGTTTTTTTCCTTTTTCATAAAAAATTTCTTAAACTATTGCTCTTAGAGCATTTATTGACTTTTTCCTATTTATAAAGTCACTCATAGTTTTTAAAGATATCCATATCTACAAAAATACAGAATTTATAAGGTCATTTTTATAGGAGTCACGTATAGAGTGGAGTAGGAAAAATAAGACAAAAGTTTTGGACTCCAAATCAACTTGCAATACTGCCAAGGATGAAGCAGAGGACACGATCGAAAGTAAGTAATTAACTAGTGTAGACAACTCTGGTGCTCTACCCATTAATATTTTAAATTGTCTCCGTCAACCTTTTTTTTCTTTTAAAAACTATTTGTCTTTGTCAACTAGTGTCCTAAATTGTGAAAAGACGTGTTGTGTTATTTAAACAACACTAATAAACAGGCCTTAGGGTCTGTTTGGTTGAAATGATGGAAAAGTTAAAATATAGAAAATTGTGAGAGGATGGAAAAGTGGGAGGATATAAAAGATTTAGTTTTCCCTCATTTGTGTTTGGTTGGAGGGGTGGAAAAGTGGAGGGATAGAAAACATTTTTGTCTAGTTGAGATAAAAAATGAGAGGATGAAAAATAAAGTTGATATAAATTTACCATTATGTCCTTATAAATATATAAACAAAAAGTAACACATTTATTATTAAAAAAAAATTTGTATGGACACTTTAATTTTTTTTTTATTTATAAAATAAGCAAATGCTAAAAGGATATTTTAAAAAATTAAAAAAAAAAAGATATAAACAAACAAAAAGAATCAACGTCTATTGTGCAAAATTTTATCCAAAAATAAAAAATAAACCAAAACAGAACCAACGTACTGTGCAAATCAGAAGAAATTTTATCCAAGCAAAAAAAAAGAAAAAAAAAAGAGGGAAAGACAAAAGTAGAAAAAGACAAAAAGTTAGCCATGGGATGAAAAGGTAATTTTGTCCAACTCACTCTCTCTCATTTTCTCTCCATTTTGGAGAGATTGAATTGTGGTGGGCCCAAAGAGAAAATAGATAGGCCCCACCACTTTTCTCTCTCCCTCCCCCTCTCAACCAAACACCCTTCCTACTCATTTTATCTCTTATTTAGTTATTTTTCACTCTTTTTTTTTATCTTTTTAAAATCCACCCAACCAAAGCATAGGGTTAAATTCCAAGTGCATATATATATATATATATATATACACACACACATATATATTATAATATTAATAAATGACGTTTTTAATAATCATTATAAGGAAAAGGGTAAATTCTACACTAACATGGGGAAAAAAAAAAAGGGAAATGATATATCTACAACATTTTAACAATATTTTTACAACAAATTCTAAGTGGCAAGTTATTACTGGTTGTTATTGTTGGGGCAAGAAAGTAATCTTAGTGTTAATTTCAAATTTGAACCAATAACAACTAACCACCTGTGATTTGTTGTAAAAATATTGTAGAAATGTTGTAGACGTAGCATCTCTCAAAAAAAAAAACACGTAAAAAAGCCTGCAAACTAAGGAGCTATTGACAACTATTGTTGTTAAAGTAGGCTACAAGTTTGTGTTTTCTTCGGTGTTTTTATGCTTTTTTGATGGATGGTGTTTTATGCTTTTGAGACAACATGAACACAATTAAAATATTTCTGACTAATATCTCGCCAAGATAGTGGAGAGTAGTATCAGACTAAGCCCCATTACCATTATTTTGTCACCTAAAAATTATTATCCCCGTCTCTGTCTTATTTTAAAAATCAAACTTTTTAAAAAAATATTATTTATTATTTTATATGTAGTATAAAAAAAATGTATAAGTTTCTCGAATTATTTTCATTAATTTAAATTACAGAAAAAGAATAATATTAACTTTTTAAATAAATTAAAAAAATAAAATAGACATTTTAATTATTAATTTTAGAAAAAATACTTTATTTTGAGACATTTTAAAATGGAATAAAAAATCAACAAATTGGAACCACAGAAAATCTAGATTATACACACACTAAATGCAGACCGTTACTATTATTTTTTATAAACACAACAGCTTAAATATCATTAAAAGCTTTATAACTTAATTAACTTAACCTGGATATTTTCATTCGCCTGCTATTAAATTATTATTAAAAAAAATATAAACAGTAATATTAAATATAGAAAAAATTAAGTATAGTGAGAATAATACTCCTTTCTCTCACATGAGAGTTAGGCTTATGGTGAGACTCATGTGTAGAGTCTATCCTTACGTGAGAGGAAGAAGCATTGCTCAGCATTGTTTCGAAAGCCATGCTTCCGGAGTGTTAAAGATATATTAGCCCATTAGCATAAGCTCAAACCTAATTCTACTTTGTGTGCAAGTCAAGTCTTCTACTTGTACTAGAAGTCTATTAGTCTAGGGTTTAGTCTACTATATATACACATGTTATGGTTCACTGTAACACAGGATTTGTACTACACTATAATATATTATTGATGTAACCCTTTAGGGTTTCCTCCGTGGATGTAAGCCGTTAGGCTGAACCACGTAACCCTCGTGTGTTATTGTGTTCTATACTTTATGCTTTCGCTTCCGCATCCATACTAGCATATTCAACATGGTGTATCAATGCTAATATTTAACATGGTATTAGAGTCACCTTCCTGTCGCCATGGTCTTCTGTCCTTACGGTATATTTAAGAGCAATCTTTGTCTTCCTTGGTGTTTTTTTTTTCGCTGCGTTCATCTTCTTTGATTTCCTATTGCTACCGTCAAAACTTTCCGGTATAGTCATGCCACTGATAGAAGTCGCATCAACACTGCAAGACCATTGCCTTCCTCAAATTACCGTCACAGAGCCAAACTTCATTCAAGGGATCTTCTCAACCTTATCAAATCTCAAGATTTCATCAAACTTCCATCTTGAGTTTGAGAGGGAGTGTTAAAGATATATTAGCCCATTAGCATAAACCCAAACCTAATTCTACTTTGTGTGCAAGTCAAGTCTTCTACTTGTACTAGAAGTCTATTAGTCTAGGGTTTAGTCTACTATATATACACATGTTATGGTTCATTGTAACACAGGATTTGTACTACACTATAATATATTATTGATGTAGCCCTTTAGGGTTTCCTCCGTGGATGTAAGCCGTTAGGCTGAACCACGTAACCCTCGTGTATTATTGTGTTCTATACTTTATGCTTTGACTTCCGCATCTATACTAGTATATTCAATATGGTGTATCAATACTAATATTTAACACGGAGCATATAAGAATGATGAGATTCCTTACCAGAGCATTACTGCAGAGGCCAGAGATAGTTTAACGAAACCCCAAAGATTCCGAAACGCCTTCAGGGAGAACCCAGACCAAGCTCGACCACAAGTCCCACTGAAAATATACAACAGCTGCGCTATCACGATGAGCCACCAGGACAAATCCAACACTATAGCCGCACCGACCAGACCCCATCCTAACTTCAACATAAAAAGCCAGCTAAACAGTGTGTGCAGAACCAATACCACAGCCGCAATCAAAGCCATCACCATGATTTTGCTCTGCGATTGCAGAAACTTGGCGATCGGGAAATTCATAGCGTAAGCAAATAGCTGCGGAATCATGTAAATTGCGAACACTCCCGCTGCTTCAGATATTTCTTCGGTCTGTCCAATCAGTATCAACAGTGGCGCCGCGAAGATGTATAAAAGACTCAGAAGCAAAGCTGTGGTGACCAGTATCACCCATGACCTTTGCATGTAGATTCCCAGCATATCAATCTGTCCTGCTCCAACCGCTTGCCCACACAGCGTTTCAAGTGCGCTTCCCATTCCAAGCTGATTGAAATTCAATTTTGTTAGAGCCACAAAAACAAATCCCTCTTCTTCTTTTTTCTTTTTAAGCAAAGAATCAATTTCAACAAGTTTGTATTGTAATATTAATAATAGAGTGTACCATGACGCCGAAGGAGAAGCCAGCGATGACTGAGTTTTCGATGGAGACGGCGGCGAGGTCGAGAGACCCGACATGGCCGGCGAAGACTTGAGTGATGGCGCCGAGAGAGTACTGGCATATGGAGGTGAAGATGGCAGGGCCGGCGAGGTACCAGAGCTTTTTTGATTCAGTAAGGAACGCTCTGTAGAAATCGACAGGACTTGTGATGGGAGAGATGTCAGAGGCATCGGGGACAAAGGTAGCAGCAGAGGAAGTGTGTCTTGCTACTGGAAGAGACTGTAGCTGGTGTTCTTGCTCTTGCTCTAGCCCATCTTCTCTAGCGGAGGAGAGAAGTGGTTGCTTACCATCCTCCATGAGAGATAGAGATAAGACTTATATCACTAAAAACTTGTAGCAGGAAAGGATTTGAGGTGAGCTGCGTGGATTCAGATACGTATATATAGCATTAATTAATTTCTCATGCCATGTTAAATTATCAATTGTATCAAAAATTTAAGTTATTAAAATATGATAAATTTAATCATTTAACCAATACTCTTAACAAGTTTGTTTTTAATTGACAGAGCGAATGAGAATAGATTTTTCCAGGACTTATCATTGAATGAATCAACAATGAAATACTTTTACGAGTTACAACATTAACTTTTGTTTGTCTGGTTACCATAAAAATGGATAGGTGTGAAAGGCTTTTTGTTTTGGCACGTCAGTGAAAAGGCTTCAGTGCCAGAGTACGCGGTCAACTATTGAAGTTGGATGTAAAAGTAAAGGATGCAATGCACTTAACTGCCGTAAAAGCAATTATTCAATTAGTTAAGTCTGTTTACTTTGTATAAAAAATTAGTAAGATCGTATCAAAAAAAAAAAATTAGTAAGATTGTTTACTTATGCTGATTACTGACGTAATCACTTACGCCCATGTCATGCAAGAATAGTTTTTGCACAGATCAGAAAGAAAACTTCCCTACAGCTAGCGCACTCAATGATTCACAGTTTTTGCTTTTTTTTTTTCTTTTTTTTTTAAATGTATTTTTTGTAGAATAGGAATAAAAAAATAAAAAAAAATTCAGTATGATATAGTCTAAGACTTCTATGAAATTTAGTTGTCGTACTTCACATATCTCAAATAATTTAATTGAGGAACATAAGATATAGTACCTAAGAGACAATAACCAAATTTTTCTCTTTTTCTAAATTAACAATGATATATATAAAAGGCTCAAATTTTGTCGAGTTTCTAAATTGTAGAATTGTGTTAAAGATATTATAAATTTTTATATTACAAATTACAAAAGAATCCAAACATTTTTTTATTAGATGGTTGAAGTCCACCAATTAAATCAATTGCCACATCAAACCACATTCTTTGTTACATTAATTTGTGTGTTTTAGTAAAATTTGTAGTAACATTAACATTTTCTAAGATTATAGGATAATAAGGTGTATATATATACACACACATAGTGATACATAAAAGGTCTCCAAAATATTATAGCAACAAAAACTCAACCCAATTGAAAACTACAAACTTTTTTTGGGGGGGGGGGGGGGGGGGGGTGGGGAAATTGTTTAGATGCTTTAGTTTTTATAAGCCAATGTTCTACACAATAGATTGTCAATATTACCCATCTAATCTTTCACATGGCTACATACCAAACAATCTCTATTCAAAATTTATTACAATCCATTGTCTTATCTAAGGTAAGGTAAACTTCTATTCTAATAGAATAATAATAATTTTTTGTTAAATTTTATTCTTGAGCCATGATATTTGATTTTTTATATAAATTTAATTTTTGTTTGGTTAGTATTGATTCATAAAATTATTTTTTGATTCATCAAATCAACCTTAGTTTTGTTAGTATTAAATAAATTTATTTAATTGAATTTAAATACAAAGGCCCCACTTAAAAATATCACCTTAGGCTTCCAACTATATTGAGTCAATCATGTCTCTAACCTTTTAGTATTGTGTCAAAATAGTCTATATTGTTAAATGATGGA
This sequence comes from Quercus ilex subsp. ballota, assembly GCA_032727855.1. NCBI lineage: Eukaryota > Viridiplantae > Streptophyta > Magnoliopsida > Fagales > Fagaceae > Quercus > Quercus ilex. The sequence goes on from CM064910.1 coordinate 58,317,746, forward strand.
TAGAAAAAATTGAAGTAACTAATGGTGATTATAAAATAAATTTTATGCCATGTAAACTTCCGTATGGACTTCCACATGGCTTGAATTAAAAAATAAAATTTATATATATATATATATATATATAAAAGCTTAAGTAAACTAGAATATGTAATTACTTATGATTTTCTTATGCTTAAAAACCTAACATAAACACTGATTCTTTCCCTCAAATAAAAATATTAAAACACACACACACAGCTTAATATCTAACTTTCTTTTCCTTAGTTTTCTCAAAAACCAAACATAAATTGATTAGACTCATGGCTATCGAGGCACTTCATGAGAGAGACAAACTCTTCAACTACCAATGCCTACCAAACCCACACCCATGACCCAACGATCTCTCATCCCCACTGATCAGATAAACTTGCTTCCCACCAACTCACCAATTTTGACCTCCTATTCATCTCCTACAAGATCTTCATAGCTGTTTGCCGCACCTCCATTGACAACAATTAAATTTTTACTATCCCGTTTATCACAAACTCATAATAACTTTTTCTATCCATTACTTAATGATGAATAGAGGTGGCAAATGGGCGGGTTTGGGTGAGTTTGGGGTGAGCATAATTGGGTTGGGTATATAAAACCCATTTACCCATTTAAAACCCATTTAACTAATTCCTTATAACCCAAATCTAACCCAACCCAATTATTATGGGTAAACCCCAATTACCCAATTATCAAAATTACCAAAATGCCACTAAAGTGAAAATGGCCAAAGTACTCTAAAATCTTCAAAAATGACCAAAATGCCCCCAAAACCTGAAAATTACCAAAATACCCCCAAAACCCAAAAAAATGACCAAAATACTTCTGAAACCCAGAAAATGACCAAAATACCCCCAAAACCCAAAAAATTACCAAAATACCCCTGAAAGCCAAAAATTACCAAAATACCTCCTAGAACCTAAAAAATGACCCAAATATCCCCAAAACTTTAAAATTACCAAAATACCCTCCAAAACCTAAAAAATGACCAAAATACCCCTGAAACCCAGAAAATGACCAAAAGACCCCCTAGAACCTAAAAAATGACCAAAATACCCTCGAAACCTAAAAATTACAAAAATAATCTCAAAACCCAAAAAATGACCAAAATACCCCTAAAACCCAAAAAATGACCAAAATACTCCTGAAACCTAAAAATTACCAAAATACCCCCAAAACTCATAAAATTACCAAAATATCCCCAAAACTAAAAAATGACGAAAATACCCTCGAAATCTAAAAATTACCAAAATATCCCTGGAACCCAAAAAATGACCAAAATACCTCTGAAACCTAAAAATAATCAAAATACCCCCAAAACCCATAAAATGAACAAAATACCCCTGAAACCCAAAAAATGACCAAAATACCCCCAAAACCTAAAAATGACCAAAATACCCCATAAACCCAACAAATGTCCAAAATACCTCCAAAACCTAAAAAATTACTAAAATACCTCTGAAACCTAAAAAATGGCCAAAATAACCTCAAAGCCTAAAAATTGACCAAAATAACCCTGAAAACTAAAAATGACCAAATACTCCCGAAACTTCAAAAATGGCCAAAATAACCACGAAGTCTAAAAATTGACCAAAATAACCTAGAAACCTAAAAATGACCAAAATAGCCCCTAAACCTAAAAATGACCAAAATACCCCCTAAACCCAAAAAATGTCCAAAATACCTCCAAAACCTAAAAAATTACTAAAATACCTCTGAAACCTAGAAAATGGCCAAAATAACCTTGAAGCCTAAAAATTGACCAAAATAACCTTGAAAACTAAAAATGACCAAAATACTCCCGAAACTTAAAAAATGGCAAAAATAACCACGAAGTCTAAAAATTGACCAAAATAACCTAGAAACCTAAAAATGACCAAAATAGCCCCTAAACCTAAAAAATAATCGATATACCTTCGAAACCTAAAAATTAACTGAAATACCCCCTGAAGCCTAAAAAATGACCAAAATACCCCTGAAACCTAAATACAACCAAAATAACCCATAAACCTTAAAATGACTAAAATATCCTCAAAACCTAAAAAATGTCCAAAAGTCCCCGAAACCTATAAAATGACAAAAAAACCCCTTAAATCTATAAGTCGATAAAAATACACCCTAAACCTAAAAAATTATCAAAATCCCCCGTAAAACTAAAAAATGACCAAAATACTCCCTAAACATAAAAAAATGACCAAAATACCCATAAACCTAAAAAATGACTAAGATACCCCAAACCCCTATTTTGGTAATTTTAGAGGCTTCGAGTGTATTTTGTTCATCTTATAGGATTAGTTGTATGTTGGTCATTTTAGATATTTTGAGGGGTATTTTGGTCGTTTTATAGGTTTAGAGGTATTTTGGTCGTTTTAGACGTTTCAGGGTATTTTTGGAAATTTTAGAGGTTTCACGTTGTTTGTGGCCATTTTAGCGATTTTGGGTTTATTTGGGTCATTTCAAAGGTTTAGGGGTATTTTCGTCACTTTAGAGGTTTGAGGGTATTTTGGTCATTTTTTAGGTTTAAGGGGTATTTTGGTCACTTTTTAGGTTTAGGGGGTATTTTGGTCATTTTTAGGTTTCGGGGTTATTTTTGTCAATTTTTAGACTTCGGGGTTATTTTGGTCATTTTTTGGTTCCAAGGTTATTTTGGTCATTTTTAGGTTTCTAGGTTATTTTGATCAATTTTTAGGCTTCGGGGTTATTTTGGCTAATTTTTAGGTTTCGAGGGTATTTTAATCGTTTTTAAGGTTTCAAGGGTATTTTGGTCATTTTTTAGGTTTTAGGGTTATTTTGGTTATTTTTTAGGCTTCAGAGTTATTTTGGCCATTTTTTAGGTTTCAGAGGTATTTTGGTAATTTTTAGATTTCTGGGGTATTTTGGTCATTTTTTGGATTTCAGGGGTATTTTGGTCATTTTTAGGTTTCGGCGGTATTTTGGTAATTTTTTGGGTTTTAGGGGTATTTTGGTCATTTTTAGGTTTTGGAGGTATTTTGGTCATTTTTAGGCTTCGGGGGTATTTTGGTCTTTTTTTGGGTTTTAGGGGTATTTTGGTCATTTTTTGGGTTTCAGGGGTATTTTGGTCATTTTTAGTTTTTGGGATATTTTGGTCATTTTTTTTGAGTTTCGGGGGTATTTTGGTCATTTTTAGGTTTTGGGGGTATTTTGGTTATTTTTGGGTTTCGGGGGTATTTTGGTCATTTTTAGGTTTCGGGGGTATTTTGGTCTTTTTTTGGGTTTCGGGGGTATTTTGGTCATTTTTTGGATTTCAGGGGTATTTTGGTCATTTTTAAGTTTTGGGGTATTTTGGTCATTTTTTGGGTTTTACGGGTATTTTGGTCATTTTTAGGTTTCGGGAGTATTTTGGTCTTTTTTTGAGTTTCGGGGGTATTTTGGTCTTTTTTTGGGGTTTTGAGGTATTTTGGTCATTTTTTGGGTTTAGGTGTTATTTTGGTCATTTTTTAGGTTGAGGGGGTATTTTGGTAATTTTAGTAGTTTTGGGGTTGGGTAATTGGGTACCCAATTAAAACCCAATAAACATTAGTGTTAATTGGGTTTAATTGGGTTAATACCCATTTAACCCAACTAATAATTGGGTGGGTTTGGGTCTATTTTAAGTGGGTGGGTTTGGGTGGGCAAATGGGTTTAGGTTGATTTTGCCACCCCTGATGAATGATATAGCCCCAGTTTTTTATAGCGACACAATACCAAAATGTTAGAAACTAAACTGATACATTTAATACATTCGAGAACATTTAGACATGTCGGATAAATGGTAGAAGCCAAAATGGAAATTAAACCTAGCATATAATCAAGTAAGATGATGTTAAGGATACTAAGCTCATCTTTGTAGTTAGTTCTTAAATTTATAAGTAGGGATTTAAAATCTTCTAGCTTGAGTAATGATAGGGATCCAACAAAAGTTGATAAATATTTGACAACATTCCTATCATTACTTGTTTCTATCTGCCTAGAAAAGCTACTGTAAAAATCTGGTACCATAAATGGGATGCCAACCAAACCATTAATGGTACCGTCGCTACTCCAGAAATTTTGTTTAAAGGGCCATTAAAAAATTTTAATAAAAAAAAAATTGAATATATTGAGTTATCAACCAAAAATAATAATAATAATAATAATAATAATAATAATACTTGAAGTTTTACAATTTTATTTTACAAGTTTTCAAATTTTGAATGTTAAATGATAGTTCGTTATGAGTATCTATTGCCAATATGAGTAGCTATAAGCCTATGACCATTTTATTTTATTAAGTTTGTCTAACATTTTTATCTTTATATAGTTGTTATTATAAATTTGACTTTGTTTTTATAAAAATATTTTAGACTAAATGACTAATCTCAACTCATTAGCTTTGTATTAATTATTAACGCGCACAATCATACTCATTCATACATAAAATTATACACTATGTGTCTACTTAACTAATCAAATACTTGAACAATCACTAACTTTACAATTTTTTTTCTTAAATTTTACTAACTTTATAACAAAAAGTTATTATAATATGATAACGATACACACGCATGTAAAAAAAACCTCTCTATTTCCTAATTATTAAATTATATAAAGTTATATTATATTTATATTATACACACAAACATTCACACACATCATAATTTATACAAATAACATTATAACAAAAAATAATGTACACAATTAATATTAGACACACACACATTATATAAATTTATAAAAAAGAATTATACTTACAATTCACAAACACTTACTTTTTATTTTTAGAGTCGAAAATACTTTTAATAAGAGTATGTAAGATTTAAGTTAGGGTGTGAAAAAAATATTTTTAAAAATAAATTAAAGTATTAATTAAACTAAAAAAATATTATATATATATATATATATATATATTTTTTTTTTTTTTTTTGAAGTCATGAACCCCTGAATAGATTGTAGCACCGCCCCTTAATGGTACAAGAACTTCCAGAACCATCGTTAATATACATGGCTCTAGAAGTTATATGGACTTTAGAGTTTAGCCTGTCATAATTAGGCTCATAACACAGAAATAGCATCACACATGAAGCAACATATCTATTTCATATATCTTGGCGTCATTTATTTCGTCCCCATTCAAATTGAACTCCTCTAGCAAAAAAACATTAGTATTTATTGAACTCATGATTAGCACCTATGAATATGATATACCCGGACCAAACGAAGGGAAATAAATAAATAAAATCTTTGTAGTTACTCATTTTCTTAATAATAATAATAATTTAAAAACAAACTTTTTGCATACTTGTAAAATGAATCCAGAGGACAAAATTAAAGCACTGTAATGTTTTATGATGCCGGCAATTGAAGTTACGACGATTGGTAGGTGGTTTGGCATGGGAAAATAAACAAATATATATTTGTTCAGTATCATAATAACTGCTAAAAAATTGCTGGGGAATCAATTTTTTATACGTTGGTTGCTAAACGCCAATGGACAAAAATATTCTACAGTTTTTTTTTTTTTTTTTTTTTCGGGGGGTGGTAAATAAATATTCTACAGCTTCAAACTTCGGGTTTGCTAGGACTTTAAAACACATTCTTGTCGGAAGAACTACTAGTCAACGCATTTTTTTTTTTTTCTTATATTCAATAATTCTATTCACTTGTACTTTCTCAGGAGCTCTGTCTTGAGTCATGACTCATGACTAATGGCTCATGATAATTGATAAAAGGTAAATACATTTCATTAGTTATTACATACAATCATTCAATTGAGTAATTCTTAAATAGTCTCATAGCACAGTAAATATATAGTACTTTTTCCTTTCACGTTCATAGTATGAGTTATTCATTAAATTCATGGTAAGATTTATTATGAATGTGAAAAAAATGAACATCATTTCACTATACTCTTTTTTTTAGAGGTAATTACAACATGCTGCTAATCCCGCAACTCGAACTCTTTATTTCCTGGATCTCCAAGCACTTTGTGCATAGAGATGTGTTAATTCAATTACAAAGCCTTTTGCAAATTTTATTTCACTATACACTAAACATACTTAAGTATTTTTCCAATCATACACCTATTTTCTTTTTGCATTATAGATAAAAATAAATTAAAATTAATAGTGTGGCTTTAAGTTACGATTTTTGGGCAAAAAAGAAAGTGTGTGTACACTAATGTAAATTTTTATTTTGTATTTTTTTTAGGATATATATACACTGTGTAAAATAATCAGTGTGAAATAGATATTACAATTGGTAGATGCAATCTCGTTGCATCAATATTTTATGTTTGATAGCTTCGAAGATTACGCTAAAATCTACCAGTCAACCCTATCTTCTTGTTCGCCAAGTACTAATAATTTAATAATAATAATAATAATAATAATTTTTTTTTTTTTTTTTTTTTGAAGAGAGAAAAGGTATACAATTTGATCATGTTGAAGAAAGGCGTAAATACACTTTTGGTCCCTACATTTTGGGCTATTTCTCGATTTGGTCCCTAAATTGATTTTGCTCCTAGGTCAGTCCCTGATTTTTTAAAATCGTTTTTAAACTGGTCCCTGCCGTCATCCAAGTATCAGAACCCTATTACGTGGTAGACGGTTGCTGAGGTGGTGTTGACGTGGCGCTGACATGACATTAAAATATTATTAAAAAAAATTATTTGGCATTTTTCAATGCTTGGACAACATTTTTAATTTTTTTTTTAAATTTTGATAAAAAAATTTCAATTTAAACTGAAAAAATTCAAAAAAAAAAAAAAAACTTTACAGTTTTAAAGATTGAGGAAAAAAAATTTAGAGCAATTAACACTGTTCACGCTCTATGTTGGCATTTTTGTGTTTGTGTTTGTATCTATTTCATTTTATTCTTTCTTTTAAGATAAACCAAAAAAGTAAAATCAAAACAAAAATAAATGAATGAATATCCCAAACAACATCAGCTTGAGATGTGTGTTTATAGTGCTAAAAAAACCCAAATTAGTTTGTGTGTTTGTGTGGCATTTGTCTCTCTTAGTCTCTATCTCTCTCGATCTGAGACGACTTGCTCTCAGATTGGGTTGGTTGAAAAATATCCCAAACCACGGTTGAGAAAAAGAAGAGGGAAGAAGATCGGCCCAGAAGAATTACAAGAGCAGATCGGCCTGAGAAAAAAGAAGAAGAAGAGGCAGAGGAGATCAGTAACATGGGCACGGCATGCAATCTCCGATTTTTGCTTGTTTGTGTTTGTATCGTTCTTTTGCTTCTTTCTTCGTCAATCTCCGGCTTTTTTTCTCTCTCTAAACCCAAATCCCTCTTCCTCTCTCTTTTGATTCATGGGTTTTGATTCATGGGTTCATGGGTTTGATTTTTCATGGATTTGATTCATGGGTTCATGGGTTCTCTCGACTTTTGATTTTTCTGGGTTCATGGGTTTGATTTTTCTCTCTCTCTAAACCCGAATCCCTCTTCCTCTCTCTTTTGATTCATGGGTTTTGATTCATGGGTTCATGGGTTTGATTTTTCATGGATTTGATTCATGGGTTCATGCAATCTCTCGACTTTTGATTTTTCTGGGTTCATGGGTTTGATTTTTCTGGTTTTGGGTTGTTGATGATTTTTCTAGGTTCATGGATTTGATTATTTGCTAAGAAAATCAATAAAAGAAAAGAAAATATTGATTATGGGTTTGCATTTGTTCTGGGTTTGCTCTTGGTTTGCATTTGGTTGCTGAATTTGGATTTGGGTTTGCCAGAGATTGGATTGGTTGCTGGGTTTATTTCTTGAATTTGGGAAGAACGTGAAAAGAACATGTTGTTATGTTCTTACGGAAAAAAAATAATGAAAGTAAAAAAAAAAAATAATAATAATAATAATAATATGAAAGTAAAATTTAAAAATGCTGACCTGGCATTGAAAAATGCCAAATAATTTTTTTTAATAATATTTTAATGTCATGTCAGTGTCACGTCAGCACCACGTCAGCAACCGTCTGCCACGTAATAGGGTTCCGTTATTTAGATGACGGCAGGGACTAGTTTAAAAACGATTTTAAAAAATTAGGGACTGACCTAGGAGCAAAATCAATTTAGGGACTAAATCGAGAAATAGCCCAAAATGTAGGGACCAAAAGTGTATTTACGCCTTGAAGAAAAGAAAGAGTTGGCATAGTGACATGAGCAAGACGACAAGGTGATGTTGAAAGCAGAAAGCTACTATGTCCTTTTTGTATGTTTTGGGATTTTGTAGAATAAATAATTAGATTGACCGAATCTCTTTATCTCTCTCAACCTCGTTCGCTAAATTCCGCTTATTGCTGCCACCCAATATAATATGGTTTTCAATTCACTGAATTGAGGAGCTGGACGACACAAAAAATATTTGAAATTAAAGAAAATTGTTTTTTTTTTTAAACATTTTTATGATGGCTACATTTATTGATGAATTATGTACCCTTTATGTTATGGTTCAGAGAGAAGCATATATTTTCCCAAGCGGGATATACAATGAAGTTGAAATGATATGAAAGGTTTTTGTCAAAAAAAGAAATTAATGATTATCATTTATTTCCAGCACACCGGCATGGTAGCTGAAAAGCTTTACTTCCCTAATACTTTTTTTTTTTTAGAAATATTTACTTCCCTAATACTAATACTACTATGAGTGCATTTGACTTTATTTAAGTAAAAGAAAATTATTAAATAATGGACAACCTTAAATTGATATGTTCTCTCTTACATTGAAGTCCTAATTATCTACTAACCATATAAAAACAGAAAATACTCTTTCTACGGTACCAAAACTCTCCGTTTTGCATATTGCTTGAGCTGGTTTTCTTTTTTCTTTTCGTCGGTACACCAGTTTCATTTGTTATCTTTTCTTGTCTTCTTTTTCCTTTTCTTTTCTGTTAAATTTTTAAAGACATGATACATTCCCAATATTTTCATAACAAATTTTATATAAATAGATTGTTATTTGTTGTTATGGGTTTGCAAAAAAGTAATTTAATTTATTGATTCAAATTAAAACCAATAACAACTTACCACTTATAATTTGTTGTGAAAATGTTGTGGACATAATACTTAACAAATATTTTTATGCATTTACACTGTATTATTAAACTGGAACAACAAATTTTCACAATATTTATTTTTACAATTATTTAGGTGTCAATTTCTTATAGGAGAAAAAAAAATTGGGACTAACCACAACTAAAAATAAATTTATTGTGAAATTAAATGCTATAACATCATTTTAGTGTCACAATATTTTCACAATTGCTGAGATCTTATTTCCTTATAGATAAAAAAATAAAAATAAAAATTGAAGTCCACAACATTTTCACATTAATTTCACAACAAATCCTAGGTGCCAAGCTACTATTGATGGATAAAAAGTGATATCAATTGTGGGCCCAGTTTAAAATCAATAATAACTTGTCATTTATAATTTTTTGTAAAAATATTGTAAATGTAACATTTCTTTAAAATAAATAATAAAATAACATAGCGGGATTTATCACGACTAAAAATAAATATTGTGAAAATGTTGTAACATTTTATTGTGTTCCCAAACTTTTTTTTGGTTTAATCAAATTGGGTGAGCCAAAATTCATTGTTCCACTCACAATCTTCTTGTGCTGGTGTTTTTTTTTTTTTTTTTTTTTATGCACAATTTTAAGTGGTGGTCACAGTTCAAAACCAATAACAATTTGCCACCTAAGATTTGTTGTGAAAATGTTATAGACATAAATAATAAAATATCAGATAGTGACCTATCATAGCTCTAAATAAAAAGTATTATAAAAATGTTACAACATTTTATTGCATTCCTAAACTTCTTTTTGGTTTAGTCAAAATTTGGTGAGCTAAAATTCACTGTTTCAAGCACGATTTTCTTTATTTGCCTTTTTGTTTTTTTATTTTTTATTTAATGCACACTTTAAAGTGGTTGGCTCAGTTTAAAACCAATAATAATTTGCCACCTCGGATTTATAGTGAAAATATTGTAAACATAGCATTACTCTAAAATAAAATAATAAAATATTAGACCAAGAACCACCATAACTAAAAATAAACGTAATATGAAAATATCATGACATTTTGTTGTGTTTCTAGACTTCTTTCTTGGTTTAGTCAATTTGTTGAGCCAAAATTCACTTTTTTATGCACAATTTTCTTGGGCTGATTTTTTTTAATCACATTGTTTAAAATTTTTTTTTTTTTTTTAAATCATAGTTTTTCACACCAAAAAAAGATGTGTAGAAAGCACTTTTCCTCTTTATGTTTAGGGTAGTTTCATTCCCTCCTAAGCTTTAAAGTTGAATGATTTTATCCTTTATATTTTGCAAATGAGTATATAACCCTACTATTATATTTTAGTTAAACCTTAGAATATTCCATTGTATAATGTCTTAAATACTCTACTAAATTTTAATGTCCCAAAAATTTTATTCATGTATTTTGTGTTTTCTATGGTAGTCATACTTGGAAAGTAAGAATGATGATGTCTATGGTTTCTATTTATTACTTAGAAAACACTAATTTATTAGAGGTTTAAATCTTCTAGATTTATAAGTTTATCTAATGAAAACTTCAATGACATATATACTTTTTTTTTCTTGCTTAAAAGGGTGTTCATTAAAAATTGAATAAGCTAAAAATCGTAATTACTCTCATAAAATAAGATGACAAAGAAGGAAATATGAATAACAAAATATATATTCATTGTAGATGGTTGTAGGTATTTAATTTGATGAAAAGTTTCAATTGTAACATATATCATCATTCATTGTGAAATTTTAAATATTGTGACAATGTCTTATCAAAACTTAATTGTTTATTATTGGAAGATGATAACATTCATTATCATTCTTAATAGAATTTTTTTCATAAGTAAATATTGCCTTTAGTAAAATAGGATCTAAGAAATTATCATATTAAATAGATATTCATGTGTTAAATAGCTAAACTAAATTCAATTACATGATTTCATACTTCTTCCCCAAAAAAAAAACAAAAATTCTTAATTTTCTTGCTTAAGGGGGAGCACGTGCCTTGGATGTGCAACCCAACCTAGTATTCTTAAAATGTATGATAATGAAGAGAAAAGCATTATTAGATAGATAAATAGATAGAGGAGGGTTGTGACTTGTGATATGTATCTTAATCCCATTTTGGAAATGGAGAATGAAAGAGACAAAGATCTATTATGGTTTGTTCAAGATTTTTTTTTTTTTTTTTTGGGTCTAAAAATTCGTTCAAGTGATCGAGTTGTTGCGTGAGATCGAGTGAAGTTACAGTTTATATGATCACTTGAGCAAAGTGTGTTGCACGCGTAAAGTCAAGCAAACTTTCTATTTGAGACATTTTAGGTTTGCTTCAAGCTTTGCTTGAGTGAAGTGTCAAGCAAAATCATTTGAGGCTTCAAAATCCTATAGAATGGTACAAAAAGGTGCTTAATTTAATGATTTCGATGGCTGGATTGGAGGATAGGAAAGACAAGGCCTCAATACACTTGGAGTCGATCAAAGTTGTGATAGAAAAAAAAATTTAAAAATTAAAAACTGCATTTGTATAAAGCTAGAAATAGATCACCGCGCACCTTTGGTGCGATAAACAGTCTACAAGTATAAGAGCTCATGGGGTGTGGGGGGCAAGGGCCGAGATTAAAGTATTCAGGATGAATCTTCACACATATATACACTTAGATTAAGTTAGAGTAAAATTTCTATTTTATATAAAATAAATAAAATAAAAAAGCTATAGTCAGAGTTACACCGAAAAAGATAAACAAACTAACTAACTTGCTAAAAATCTTGCTGACATGTCAAAATAGAATTGACAGATCAGATTCACACATGGCACTGGTTATAACTAACCCCTAATAATAACTTTACTCTATCTCTATACGACCTGTAGCTTACAAGCTGTATATACAATCTCTACCAGAACGACTGTCGTATTGTATTTGTTCTCAACAAAGTCACCTTCAAATAGCACAAAATTGAGCTTGTGTTGAGCAAACCATAGAGACAACAAGGCTTGCAGCATTTGCTTCACCAAGTAGAGGATCAAAGGAAACAATTTTGATTTGGCAAAGATAACATCTCCCTTTATCACTTTACACACTGCAGCACAAGTGGAATTGTTTGGCCAAACCATTACATAAAAGATTCTCTAAGACAAAGAATGCTCTTGGAAACCTTTTTTTAAAACCTTTTTAACATTCTTCAAAGGATTAGGAGAGGAACCTTAAAAAATAACTTGGTTCCTAGACCACTAGATTCTGTTAAACATCATAGCTTCAAAAAAAGTGAAGTTGTTTCCATCTTCAATATTTTGACTCAGATATGAGATATCTAATTAGAAGGCCAAATAATTGTCTTAACCAACTCACTAGAGGAAAGGACGCCCAAGGTATTTACCCTTATTGACCAAGTACAGACAGACTTATTGATAACAACAAATGGCTATTTTAGGAGAAGATGTTCTAGTGTTTCTAGTTCATGCTTCCACAATGTTAAAATTATGTGGTTAAATGATTAAATCCACCATCTCCAAATAATTTAAGCGTTTGAGAGAATTGGTAATTTAACACACAAACCACATCTTGTGTCCAATTGATAAGGTCCTAACAGTAATAAGGCTAGTAGTTGGTGAATCAACTGGCCTTTGAATGAAGCAGCAGGAATGTTTTATACTTAAGTGATGGTTGGTAGCAACAACACTAATGGTATTTGGTGTTCTAGCATTTCCAATTGTGCTGATCTGTAATGTGATTAGACATGAGCTAATCCTAATTAATTATACGTGTTGTATTCCAATTAGCTAGACAGGTGATTCAGTTTGTTAGAGTGGTTAGGCTGAGTAAGCAGAACTTAGTGAAGAGTTTTGAGTAGCTGTAACTACCAAAGGTTCGAGTAGGTTAGAATTAATACTGTAATTGAGCTTGTAAAGGATATTCATTGAATAAGATTGATTTTGGCTCCCTCTATCTCGTCTTTTCTTCTATATTCACTAGGAGACCTGGCTGTCTCAAACTAGCCACGAACTTTAACTAGCTTTCTAGACTTAGGTCCTTATCACTGGTTGAGTCCTTATTATAGTCATATTTAAAGCACATAGCATAGCATAACTAGTGTAAGATCAAAGTCATGGATTTGGATCTCTCCATTTCCATGGGAAATGGAGTGTCCATAAATGGCTAATATTTAAAGTGAAATAAATGTAGGCTCTAAATTGTGTCAACTCATTTTTAACTCTAGCTTAATTTAATCATAGTTAAATTTAATTGCAGTTAAAATTTAAATAAATTGACATAATTTAAACCCTACCTTTGTTCCATTTTATATCATAGCCATTAAATAGTCACTCTTTTTTTTTTTTTTTGAAGAGGGAAACATCCTTATATTTCATTAAATAGAAATTGAGTCCAAGTACACAGCCTCCATAACTGGGGGAGGTGAATCTTCTATCCATACAACATCCTCTATGAGATCTTTAGCATATCTAGCTAGAGCGTGGGCAGCAGTATTAGCACTTCTTTTAGCGAAAAGAATCTGCGACCATCTGAGGTTATTGAGCATGCAAATAACGTCCTGGATAATATGGCCCAGCCAAGACACCAACCCTTTCCTCGAGCTTAAGGCTGTCATGATAGCTTGATTATCTCCTTCAAGAACCAGCTCTGAAAAACCACACTCCATTGCAAAGTCCACTGCACGGCGACAAGCTAAAATCTCTGCATCCTCACTACACTCCACTGGGGACCCCTTTGCTGATAACGACGCCATGACTTCTCCTCTATCGTTGCGGATAATGGCTCCAATACCAGACGTCCCATCTTCCTGAAAGATCGAAGCATCAAAGTTGAGTTTAAAACGAGCTAAAGGAGGTGGTGTCCATCTCGTCGGAGCTGGTATTGTGACTGGTACTGAAAACTGAGTGTTAGCTCGCCGAAACTCCGTCGTAAAGTCTTGTGCACGTTTGATTAATACCTCAGGTGGTTGTAGTTGCTTCCCATGAATCAGGCCATTTCGTTGGTTCCAGATAATCCATGACTGAACTAAAAATTGCTCCAGTTCATCAGTGGATAGACGGTTAATTATCTCCTCCATAAGCTGAAGCATATCAGCTTGGTCTCCCCTGCATTTCTGTACTCTTGCCGAGCAACTTGCCCATACATCACGAGCCACTCCACAGTTCCACAAAGCGTGGATTCCCGTTTCAGCTTCAATCTTGCACGCCTCACACCTGTTATCTTGGATTACTCTCCTTTGAACCAGGTTCACTCGAGTAGGCAGAATATTGCAACAAGCCCGCCAACCAAACACTTTGATTTTGTTGGGTACTTTCAGTTTCCATAGAGTTCTCCAGACCATACCTCCCACAACTCCATTAGAACTTTCTGCCCAGTCCGCCTCCTTTTGCAATTGCCGAGCCACCTGATATCCAGACCTTACTGTATATTCCCCTGATTTGTTGAGTGTCCAAAACAGAGAATCTGATATATACCTTCTGCTTAGAGGCACACGTAGTATAGCTTCCGCATCCTCATGATTAAAATTCTGCATGATAAAATCTCTGTCCCACCACCTTGTATCCGGGTCTATGAGCTCCTCAACTGTCAGATCATCGTCTACACTTTGGGTTGAATGTAGTACTTTTTTGGTGGGATGATTGGGAAGCCACTTATCACCTAACACTCGGATTGAAGCTCCATTACCTACCCTCCAACAAGACCCCTGCTGAATTATTGGCTTGGCTGCCAAAATACTCTTCCATGTGAAGGAGCTAGTGGGAGAATCTGTGGCTTCCAAAAAATTGCTTCTAGGAAAATACCGTGCTTTGAGGCATCGAAACAGCAATGACTCTTGGTCTTGCATCAATCTCCATCCTTGTTTGGCTAACAATGCCAAGTTGAATTGTCGCAAGTCCTTAAATCCCATTCCACCTTCCAATTTCGGTCTCGATAATTTTTTCCAACTTAGCCAATGGATCTTTCTCTCGTTTCCAATTTGCCCCCACCAAAACCGAGCACACATAGCTTGGAGTTCTTCACATAGCTTAGCCGACAATTGAAAAACACCCATGGTGTAGGTTGGAATGGATTGAGCCACTGCTTTGATTAATATTTCCTTGCCTGCTCTCGAAAGAGTTCTCCCTTTCCACCCTTGGAGCTTTTTCCACACTCTATCTTTAATAAAAGAGAAAGTATGGTATTTTTTTCCTCCCCACCAAAGTCGGTAGCCCCAAGTAAGATTCAAATCTATCCACTTCACTTACTCCCAATAAGGCCTTGATCAAATCTCGATGATGAGGAGCAGTATTATTACTGAAGTAGACTGAGGACTTATCCATGTTTATACATTGGCCATAGGCTTCTGCATACAGTTGCAAAATCTCCATCACTACCTTTGTCTCCTTTTCTATGGCTTGGCAAAATAAAAGGGAATCGTCTGCAAATAACAGATGTGAAATACGGGGAGCTCGCCTGCAGATAGATACACCATGTAATTTCCTTTCTAATTCTGCTTTCTGTAAGAGAGATGTAAATCCTTCTGCACATAACAGAAAAAGATAAGGTGATAGAGGGTCTCCTTGCCGGATTCCTCTAGTGGGATGAATCATACCATATGGTTTTCCATTAATTAAGACAGAAAAGGTAGGTGATATGACACAACTCATAACCCTATCCACCCAAACACTAGGAAAACCCTGCTTCAACATGATCCTTTTTAAAAAATCTCATTCTACCCTGTCATAGGCTTTACTAATATCCAGTTTCATAGCAAGTGTCCCAGTTTTTCCTTTTCTCCTTCTGTGCATCGTGTGGAGAGCTTCATAGGCAACCAGTACATTATCTATAATTAATCTTCCTGGCACAAAAGCGCTTTGAGTTGGAGAGATAATTTGAGGTAGAATTTGCTTCAACCTATTAGCCAGCACCTTTGCAATAATTTTGTAAATTACATTACAAAGGCTTATAGGCCTATAATCAGAGACCTTAATAGGATTTTTGATTTTTGGAATGAGAACAATATAAGTATGATTAAGAGCAGGTAACATATAACCAGTATTAAGGAATTCAAGAACAGCAGACACAATATTATCACCAACAATATGCCAGAACTTTTGATAAAAGAGGGCATTCATACCATCTGGTCCAGGAGCCTTTGTAGGTACCATTTGGAACAAAGCTGCTTTAATCTCATCTGCGCTAAATTCACTGGACAGTATTTGTTGCATTTCACTGGACACCTTTGGTTGTACTGCATCCAAGCACTCCTCAATCCGGTTGCATGAACCTGTGGAAAACATATTATTAAAATATTCTACAGTTACTCCTGCCACTTCTTCTATTTCCTCACACCATCTACCCTGTGGGTCCAAGATTCCTTTAATAAAGTTCCTTTGCCTTCTCTGAGATGCCTTTGAGTGAAAGAAGCTTGTGTTTTTATCCCCATGTTTGAGCCAATTCACCCGAGACCTTTGAGCCCAATAAACTTCCTGCTTTCTCAACCATTCATCCAACTCCTTGCTTGCTTGAAGAAACTCAGTACGGTGCTGTACAGTAGGTGGGCCACAAGTCAACCATTCAATCCGCTTTTGTAAAGCTTTAATCTCTTTCGTTCCAGGTTGAGTTTTAGAAGCCCCCCAGGCCCTCAAATCCGAGCTACATCCATTTATCTTCAACCTTACCGTTTCCAAGGTCGTTTCACCACCCTCACTATTATCCCATGCATCTTGGACCACCTTAGTGCAATCATCCCACAACAACCACGCCTCTTCAAACTTGAAGCCACGTTTCCCTCTTTCACTCCGTTTTGGAGCTACATGATTCTGGAGGATCAAAGGAAGATGGTCCGAAGCATGCGAAATAATATGCGTGACAGTAGATTCAGGAAATTTCAACTTCCATTCTTCATTAGCCACAGCCCTGTCCAAGCGTTCCCTAGTATTGGCTGCCCCGGGTCTCCTATTATTCCATGTGTAAGGGTAGCCGATGAACCCCATATCAACAAGATTACATAGTTCCAGAGCTTCTCGGAATGCGTCGATTTGGCGAGATGGAGCTGGTCTACAACTTAACTTTTCCGTTGAACTCAACATCTCATTAAAGTCCCCAATACACATCCAAGCACCATCAACGTATGAATGGATATGGGATAGCAGTGTCCAAGACTTGAAGCGATCTTTTGTCTCTGGCCAGCCGTAAAAACCGGTAAGTAACCATCGAAATCCATCACTCTCGGTCACCCATGCAGAAATTTGGTTTTCCGAAAATTTAAAGACTTCTAGCCTTATATCTTCCTTCCATAACATAGCAAGTCCGCCCCCTGTTCCCGGTCTTTTGACAGCAAAGCGATTCTTATAAGGTAGCTCACTACACCATTGTTTGATACCTTCAATATCCAGCCGAGTTTCCATGAGGAAACAAATTTCAGGAGCTTGGTCTTTCACTATTTTGTGAAGACTACGAACTGTCCAAGGGTTCCCAAGCCCTTGGCAGTTCCAACTCAGAAGTTTCATTGCTCCCGGCAAGGGTGGTCCACCACCCCCGCCGATATGGATTCTGTGTTACCATCTTCCCCATCTACCTTGGAACGTTTGAGCGACGTGTATTCAGTTTCTCTGTTGTAGTCTTCGTCCAGAGTATCTCCCATGTTACGTTTACCCAAAGTGGGCTTAATAATACTACCAACTGAAATAGGCGGCCCAACTTCCATTCTGTTTAATCTAGTCCATGTAGCTTTTAGCTTGTTGGGCTTTGACTCCAAATGGCCCAAGCCCGAACTGGTTGTGTTTACAACAGTTGACTCATTATTCAAATTTGGTTTTAAAACTCCACCTTGCATAAAACTCGGCACAAGTTTATTCACAATTGAATATGGGACTGCATTATCCTCCGAGATTTTCTCCTTAACTTCAGTAACGTTCCCCCCACACCCGTGCCTTCCATTTTGGGCTATCTGACTGTTACTGGAGTTTTGTACCCTAGCCACCGCCGCCGTCGTTTCTTGTACCTCATTGCTCTCAGTTGCACGGACATCAGTTCTACCCATTGATTCAGCCTCCCTCGTACTGTCCTTACCCCGTCGTGGTGGAGATATGTTCCGTCCATTATCAGCTTTCAACCAATCCCCGTATTGGTACTCAACTGGCGTAGACTTCTTTGACGCTGCAAAATGCTCCCGGCAGTGGCCGAGATCATGACCAAGGACCCCGCAGTAATGACAAAACAAAGGCAGCCTCTCATACTTATATGTAACCCAGTGCCGTGTGCCATCGGATCCCATTAGAAAACCGCCTCTCTGAATCGGTTTGGCGATGGGAAGGGCTACCCTAACTCTCAGGAAAAAATTATAATCATCTGTACGTTGTCTGCGCTCCACATCCTCTATCACCCCCATCTTATTCCCCACCTCTGTCGCCACAGTTGGGGACATCATATCGAAGGGCACCCCCTAGATTTGGACCCACAACGAAGTGTGCTCCAAAACCACATTTCTTGCACTCATGCCCATCCTCCACCGAGTAAGCATCAATAGTTGATTGTCGAATGACCATGGGCCTCCCCGTAAGATCCGTTCAAGTTCATACTTCGACTGAAACTTGAATTGGAATAGATTAATGCCCACCTCACAAATCTGCAATTCCTTGTCGAGACCCCACGCACGCCGCAGCGTGTTTTTTGCTGCCTTTCTATTGAACGGCTTGCACGTTAAAAACTTCCCTATTAAACTCAGTGCACAGCCCTCAATCTCATCCATCCTTCCCTCATCAGATACTTGTATATCTTCTTCCTCTTCTGACGCTAACTTTAGACTGACCATACTTTCAATCACATCCTCCGCCATAGTTTCACCTTCAAGTACTTAAGATCACAGCAGTATGTAAAGATTATAGAAACGGTGTAGAGAAAATTAAGAGGTTATAGAGAATTGAGTAGGAAGAGGCCCTTGGGGTCACCAAGGGAGGCAAGGCTCGTTTTCACGAGAGAGAGAGCTCCTACAAGAGGAGAGCAAAACCCTAAACTTGCAATATTTAAATAGTCACTCTTCATTTCACTTGAAAATGTGAAATGAAAAGGCATAATTTAGACTCTATATTTTCTCCACTTTAAATCGTAACCAAATGGTCCATTTCAAGTGAATTGAGAGGATTTTTATGCCACTTATTATATATTTTTATTTATTTATTAGAATGATGAAAACAAGCACAAGAGCAGGAGTCAAGATTAATTGAAAAATTCTTGTGCCACACTAAAAGGCACAATATTGACTACAACTTGGCTATGGACTTACCACCACCCTCTATCAACCACAACTTATCACATGGACGATTTATGACCAATGTTGTGCATTTTGGTATGGCACAAGAATAACTCAGATTAATTACATGTGCGTGGACAAAGGATATGGGCTAAAGATTAATTACATTTCAGACTTGTTCCTTGATGTGGACATTTCACGTTCGGAATTAATTTTATGGACATTTCCATGTTGTCACTTGTTAGGCATCCTAATTTAATTGTGGACCAAAAGTAGAAAAAGCCCAAGTTTCGAGCACACATATTCGTGCCACAGACATAATGGAATTCCATCAGTCCAGCGTATCCTGTTTTGATTAATTGGGGAAACATTAAATAGATATTAACCGAACCCATATATATATATGTGGAAGAAATCACTTGTCTCAAGTCCAATGAAGTCCAAGTATAATGAGGCCCAAGTGCAATGCAGCCCAATATATATGTTGGAAGAAATCACTTCTCAAGCCCAATGAAGTCCAAGTACTTGAAGCCCATGTGCAGTGCAGCCCAAGCCAGCATTCAGCAGCCTTTTCAGTGTTGTACAAGTTAGTTATCATGTTAGTTTATGCAGCAAAGAGTTGTGACCAATAGATATTAACCTGTTTGTTTCATAGTTACTAGTTAGTATTAGAACTAACATTTAATTAATTAACTCTGTTAGAGATCGAGACCTACATCTATACTACCATTTAAAAGGTTTTCCTTGTTTGGAATTCTCATTTTTTTTTTTTTGTTCAAAAATGCCCATACCCCCTTATGTTTAAATAGAGACAAAACTAAAGGACAATCCGGTAAAAATACAACTCTAAATCCCACTAAAACGTTGCCTAAAAAATAGGGTCACTCTCCTATTGATTTTTAAATTGTTTTATCCACTTATAAATTAGATTCTCAAAATAAAATTTATATATATAAAATAAAAACACAAGTTTTTTTTTTTTTTTTTGCTACAAAATAAACATTAATATTTGTTAATTTTTTGAAGCTAGCCTTATGACACTCCTTGTTGTATTAGTAGTTTTAAATGCATAATATTAGTATGCGTTTGGATACCGCTTATTTTGCTGAAAACTAAAAATTTATTACTGAAAATACTGTAGTAAAATATTTTTTATTGCTATAAATTACTATTCACCCGTTTTTAACACTTGGCTGGTCCATGAACAGTGTTGTGGACTAGCCAAAAAAAGGCCCTAGAGACAAACGCAAACGCAACCGCTGGAAACAAACGCACCCTTCATGAGAAAGCGTGTAAACTTCAAATTAGATTTTTTTTTTTTTTTTTTTTTTTTGGCAATATTCATGGGTTTAATCTTAGGGGTTAATCCAATCGCTGAAAAGTTTAAAATTGTGGGATAGAACTAATAATAATCCTTAAAATAATCGGAAAATTGAATGTAAAACACTCAAAAAGTGAAGATTGGAACTAAAATGTCAAACAATCAAAGCGTCACTCGTTTGCTGAAGATACTATAGTAAAATATTTTTTATTGCTACAAATTACTGTTCACCCGTTTTTAGCACTTGGCTAGTCCATGAACAGCCATAGACCAGCCAAAAAAAAGGCGCTAGAGACAAACGCAAACGTAGCCGCTGGAAACAAACGCACCCTTAATGAGAAAGCGTGTAAACTTCAAATTAGTTTTTTTTTTTTTTTTTTTTTTTTTTTTTTTTTTTTTTTTTCGCAATATTCATGGGTTTAATCTTAGGGGTTAATCCAATAGTTGAAAAGCTTAAAATTGTGGGATAGAACTAATAATAATCCTTAAAATAATCAGAAAATTGAATGTAAAACACTCAAAAAGTCAAGATTGGAACCAAAATGTCAAACAATCAAAGCGTCACTTGGCACTTTGATCACAAAATTTTAAGTGCCGATCAACTCTTGAACATAGAACACCAAGTGTCTACTAGAACTTAGTCCAACGAAATCAAAATTTCTGATTTTAGCACTCCTTTTCAACTTGGACTTTAGTTTAAATGTTTCAAAGGATAAATATCAGTTCAAAAAATTGCATAGATAACAAGATGGGAGGGAAATTCAAGTTTTCTACCAATTATTTTCTATAAATACAAGCATCAATCAGCCAAAGAGGACATTGAGATTTTTCAAAGTGAGAGAGCTTGGAGAAACTCTAGAGAAATTTTGGGAGACTCTTGGGACAAAACATTAGGTTGCTTCAATGCAAAGTTACGGCAAAGAGTTTAACGTAAAACACTCTTAGCATTCCCATACACCATCCATATAATTATCTTTCAGAGTTTCAAACACTGCAATCACCTAGACAACACCACAAGCACAAGTCCTCAAAGACTTAAATGGAAGATCTGTGGATTGATTCAAGGAGAAAAGAGCAGTAAAGAAGTTTGCATTCTTGAAGGTGATATGCCATCGAATCACTTAAGAGAGATCGTGCATAGGTAAACTTCTAAATCCTATTTCATCTTCATATAATCAATTGGGTGAAAAAATGATTTTTGATGAGATGGGTTAAATCTAATTCTCATGTATATAACAATATGTCCATCCATTTTGGGATTAGATTTGAAGTTTTACAAAAAATTTACAGAATTAACATATTTAATTTCTTGCATTGCATAGAATGGCAATGTTCTTAGATGAGTGCATAATATGATATGGATATTAGTTTCACGAAGACCGATCCTCAAACTAAGCGATATGGTTATCTAATACCTTCTCATTTTGTAACCTAGCCTCCAAACTTGATCTTAGGTTCAGAGACCATTCCCTATCAATGTTTTTTCTTTTTTTCTTTTTTTCTTTAGATTGTAATTAGGAATTTAGGGGATGTACCTTTTTTTTTTTTTTTTTATATTCTTATATTGTAATTAGGAATCAAAGCGATATAATTTTACTTTTTAGATTGTACAAAGGAACCAAAACTTTGTAATTTTATTTTTCATTATGAAATTTTAAAGTTATTCAATGTATTTTATGGAAGTTTTTCTTCTCACTTATAATAAAATAAGTGACAATCTCACTGTAGAACCCTTGATTTAAGAGGTAACACATAAATAATTGAATAATCGCACGTATGAGGGCTTAAACCTTAATGTAAAAGGTTTTCCTTCGGGAGAAGAAATCGATCTTTCTCACTGATTGTAACAAATTAGACATTATAATTTCTCTAGTTTCAAATTAAATTACTTTGTAAATCATATCAATTTAAATCTTGAATTTTTTAGTTTGATTTGAGGATTTTATATTTGGGGTTATTTTTTATTTTTTGGAGGTTTCAATTGATACTATTTTAAAAGTCTATGATTCAATTTTAAACTAACAAAACTATATGGTTGAATTTGTAACAGTCTTATACTTCATGATTCAATTTGAAATCACTCGTACAGTTTTGGAATTAAAATGTAATTTGTCCCATTTTATTGTTGAACTTGAATGTGTGTAAAATGGATGTGGTCAAGCTTATTAATTTAGAACTAAAAAGAAAAAAGGATTTTATTTCATATATATATAAAGGTGATTTCGAAGAGGTTTAATTTACCAAAAATTGAAAATGGTTAGAGTTAAGTAAAATCAAGATACCAGCTATTTTTTTGTGACCATTTGTTTTGTTTATTTTATTAGTTTAATATTTATTTTATTGATCCGACCGTTATAAGAGTTTTATTTTTTGGATTTTTTTTCACAGGATTTTTCCTGAAATATCTATTCCTCTTTTTTTTTTTTTTTCTTTTTTTTTTCCTTTTTTTTTTTTGCGTTATAACTTCTTCTTCTTTTTTTTAATCTGTTATTATATCATATATATATATATATATATAGTTGGAATACAACTCTTTAGTGTCAACTTTTCTATACTTCCACAAATAACCCCATTATCTAATTGCCAAAAGCCTTGTAGCTGAATTGACACCTCCCCATGCACAAAATGCTTGGGGATCTAGGGGGGAAAATGTTCGACCTGCAGGGTTAGCAGCATGTTTTAATTATCTCTAAAAAAAAAAACCCCATTATCTAACTAAAAATGATTTAAAGTAAAAACTCAATCAAGAATTCTAATTATATTCTAATTAATTACATTCCAAATTTTACGTCAAATATCTTAATCATCCATGACATTGATGCTAAATATCTTTAAAATTTTAATAGTTTTAATTTTGTGTCAAGTGTCATTACATCTTTAATCTATGTCAAGTGTCTTTATATGTAAATTCATAAATTTAAATGTGCGCACCCAAAATATGGCTATTGGGCTTAACCTCTACTTGGGCTCACAATCTATTTGTTTTGTGGGTTTTGGATTTCCTACTATGGGTGGTCTTATGCTCGGGGGACCTAAATACACTCTTGTTTCCTCATGTCTTTCTCTTCACAGAGTCACTCCCTTACTCTCTTTGAGTGTTTGCTCTTTTCTCTTAGTGTTCTCCCCTAAATTGCCCCAACATCTCTCTTAATTCTCCTATTTATAGCCTTGGATAAGTGGAGATATTATGATTACTCCCCCTTATTAGTGCAAATGGAGGTCTAATTCCATCATCTTTAGGTGGGTTTCTTATGGCAAAGTGGTAGTGGCATTGGAACTGATTCCTACCTCCAAAAGTCTGCCCGGCAACGATATTCCCGAAGGCACTTTT
This sequence comes from Quercus ilex subsp. ballota, assembly GCA_032727855.1. Taxonomy (NCBI): domain Eukaryota; kingdom Viridiplantae; phylum Streptophyta; class Magnoliopsida; order Fagales; family Fagaceae; genus Quercus; species Quercus ilex. The sequence goes on from CM064910.1 coordinate 58,341,664, forward strand.
GGGAACAGGGTATCTCTGGGCAACGATACCCCTACCAAGTTATGGACGATCGGGAGGGGGGAATTTGCCTGGGGTATTCAAACTAGCAAAGTCTTGTTTCATACTTAAAACTATTTTAAGTTCATTTAAAATTAATCATGAATTTCTTATAGAAACTTATTATTAGTTCACATTTAAATTTTAATGGAAAAGCATACTATCTTATAAAAAAATTGGTTGTTTATATCTTATTTAGAAATTTACATGTGGGGTACAAAAATTTAAAAAAGAAACCATACCACGTGTCATACCCAAGGCTGAGGAGGCCAATATAGTTTCGAGGAATCCATACACTCAAATAGTACAGCTGGAGAGGCAGGCCATGGCCACGTCAATATCACATTGCAGGAGGGGGCCACACTATGGAGGGAGAGTTTCAGAGAGAGTGTTAGTCCTGACGTGATTGGAGGGATGGTAGCTATCATCACATTTAATGCACCTCACCAAACACCCTGGCCGCATTTATGTGAAGAAGACCCTTGAACAGTGCTGTCTTGGTTACTGCAACTCATAGAAGACTTGAGAGGGCGTTTGATGGGACAAGCACTCGAGTAGTGGCCTGCATGATCAACAAATGGAGGACCAAGATGAGAAAAAAAGAGGCTAAATAGTGTGAGAGATCCTCTAAGGACAAGGGGAGTTCATCTGAAAAATTGGAGAAACACTGTAGTACAAAGAACTGAAATTGTAATCAAGTTTAAGAAGAATATACTCTAGTATTAATCTCCTCAAACTTTGCCGAGGAAGGATTTAGTCGCCCAAAACCAGTTCCTTTGTTTTATTTCAATCTTAAACCCATTGTGAATGTTGTCCCATTCATTGAAACCTAGTTTTTAACTCACTTTCTACAAATTCATTGTATTGAGCTCTTTGGCCCTTAATCCATTTACCTTTTGGGCCTAGGATCCAAAACCTGCCCCTACAATACACATGAAATAAATTTATTGTATCACAATTTTTTTTTAAAAATTAAAAAGTAACAAATATTTTATTTTTCCTCCCTAAAATAAAACAATTAAGAATGAACAATATGCATATTCTACCAAATAATATATCCTTACAAGGTTCTTTAAGAATTGACAAAATATAAAAATAATCATTAAACATTCAACTTAGACGAAAATTTTAATTTTGCATCTAATTTAATTTTAATTTTTTTATTATAAATCTATGCGTACCCATAAAATTACAAGCTAGTTTAAACAAAAGAGTAAACAGAAGAAAAACAATAAAAATAATTTTTAAAAAATTAGGAAACTTTATAGTACTAAATGTGGTTGGAGTGGGATGCTTATGCGATTGCTTTCCACGTTAATCTTCGTTGGCTTTCATTCATCAAGGAAAAAGATAATTATATCTTCACCCCCCACGCCTCTGCATTAGTGACCAAATGCTAGCAAAGAATGTATATATATCAATTTAATGTTAATGGAACATATAATGAAAGAAGTAAGGGACCACTGCCACTGGAATTGAAAGCTCAATTTTTATATTATTATCTTTTAATTAGTCTGTAGTTTAGTTTGGCAATTTTGTAGTTTTCGCCTTTTTGGATGGACAGAGCGAGCGAGAGCAGAGCTGAGATCACCCACTTGGATTATTCAAACCCTTTCTCTACAAAGTATGTACGTACTACAATTACTCGCGCAAATTAACTATGCAAAAATAACATAATTTAACAAAACAGCTGATAATAAAAACAAAGATAGGGACAAATAGTTAAAGCTGGGCTTGAAAAGAAAGTTTCTTCCGGCTTTTAATGGGGGTTGGTGGTGGTAGGTGGGGTGGTAGGGTTAATTTGAAAGCTTTGCTCATCCAGCTTTTTACAAGGGCAATATTGAGTTCATTACGTGCTGGAATCTACATGCACACATGTTTGCACCGCCAACGTCATTTTAGCCACGAGAAGGGTACACGGCTATGACCAGGTTGGGCTCTTTTGCTCTGACTTTTGTGCAATACATAATCAGCTTAAGGAAAATTTTGTACCATTGTTGCTTTCGTGTTGTAGTTAACTTCACCGGTAATTTTTTTTTTAAAATTTTTATCGACAAATAAGAACTAAGGATTTGAACCCACCTACGAGACTACATCAGAAACCAAGTAATGTCATAATGCGAAGGTCATAAGTTGGTGATATTCTACCATATCTATCCCAAATTCTCATATTTCTTCTTCCTAAAAAGACGGTGATAGATGCATATATACACGAATTGCGGCCTCAGTCAAGATTTCTAAAAAGGAGAATTTCTTTAAGTCTTAAAGCTATACCATTACCAGCAAAGCCAAACTTCTAGATAGATATATTGAACTGCTGGACATGACATATCTAGAATTTTGATATTAGAATTAATTAATAGTTTATCACTTTTGGTGTCTTTATAAACATTTCAGGTTCTTAATAAAATAAATTATTCATTAAAAAAAAAATCTTTATACACAAGTGGAACAATATTAAAAAGGCAAATCCATTTGTTAGTTTAACAAAGCGGAAATGAACTGCACACCATCTCTGGCCAATACTTTTTATATATCTAATTTAATCTAATGTTTTATAATAAGGTTGTATACTTGGGATTGGGATTCGGTGTGATAGCATCACCTAAGCAATTAACTAATATTGAATGTGAGGAAAAAGTTTAAAAATAAAGCATAAAAGTAAAATAGTAAAAAGTTGAAAGTTAATTTTTTTTTTTTTTTTATTCAAGTGCTAAGATTAAAAGTGACTTTTAAAATTTTTAATCTCAACGTTTGATATGCTATTGCATGGTACAATAGCCCTATACATGTAGCCTTCTCTCTTTTGCCGTCAAAGGCATTATTTGAGTAATACTATGATACCTCTTTTAGTCTCTTACAATTCTCTTACAAGTCGTTACCAAGTCTCCTTCATATTGATAAAGTGTTACATTAATTAATAAAAGGACTACAAATATATATTATGTATTTTATATTGAATTTTTATTTATATGGGTATAACATATCTCTCTCTCTCTCTCTCTCTCTCTCTCTTAGAAAGAATAACAGCTCAATTAATTACATAAGGACCACAATAAAAAGGAAGAGCTTATCATGCCTATCTGTATATATAATAGCATATATTTAAAAAATGATTCATGTCAAATAAAATGAACTGTGATTATTTGGAGTGGACACAAAATAACTTTGAGACTAAAGAAGGCCAGTGAGTGTCTTGATATTTGTAGCATTGAGATGTAGGTATTGTACTATGTGCAATTGTTTTTAATGGTTGAGATTAAGAGTTAAAAAAACAACTTTAAACTCAATTTTTGAATAAAAAAAATTAAAAAGTGAATGAGTATAAAATAGGAATTGTGAAAGAAACTAGGGTCATTGCATGCTATATAGGGTATTGCACAGGATCGTAATCCATATTTACAAACCTTAAGGATTCAAAACTTGCAAGTTACCATTAGATATAGCTCACGATCCTAATTCATATTTGCAAAAGCCCTAGGCATTCAAAACTTGCAAGCTACCATTAGATGATGTTTGTGTTTGTTGCATTGTCGAGCATGCATGAAGATTGAGATCTTGCATGCATGATGTCGTACATTAAGCGTGATGGATTTTGCATTCACCCAAACTCACTTTTGCTGACTTTGGTTTCCACATATTTTGTATATATAGTAGATACAACTTGCATAGAAGGCGAGGAGTGGTGCAGTACGATAATTCAGAATATTCCTCCTTGTTCTGATCGAAATATGTATTTGTGTGAGATAGTAGCATTCAGTGCAGTAGGGATTGTGTTTTGTGTGAGTGCCACCACACTATTTTGTATTCTCAATATTTATTAGTGAAATTTCTTCTAGCTACCACTGCAGATATACGCAAAAAGTCAAACCACATAAATCTTTTGTGTTCTGTTGTGTGTGTTTGTGTATTTTTTTTTTTCAAGTTCTCTTCTTTTCTATTATTTTATTTTTGTGATCTTTCTAAAACCTATAATATTTTCACAATCAACCTTGTGCGAAACTGTTATTCAAAAGCATTTTCCCACAATAATTTGATAGTAGAGCTAATACTATTGCAATAAACATTATTTTGAAACCCAGGCCGAACCGGGAGGTCTAACCGAATTAATAAGGAACCAAATTAAAATCCGTTTTTTTAAGCATATAGAACCATAATTTTTAAATAATTAGTAAACCTCTGAACCGCAATTAGACCAAACCGTTCAACAGAATCGGTAACAGTTCAACCACGGTCAAAGCTTGACATTTAATTCATAAAAAATAAAGCATTTGCTCGCACCACGTCTAGAACCGGTCACAATCAATCTTGTGTGAGACTGTCATTCAAATGTATTTTCCCACAATAATTTGATAGTAGAGCTTATACTATTGCAATAAACATTGTTTTGAAATCCGGACGAGGTCTGACTAGATAAACCAGGAACCGGATTAAAATCTGGTTTTTTAAGCACGTAGAACTGTATTTGCACCACGTCTAGAACTTGGGTTCTAGTTATGTAAATTTTAATTAATATCCTAACCACTACGCCATAGCAGGTTGTTTATGCTCCTTGTGGCAAACTAATATATTTGAAGTATATTTAGAGAATGCCATAAAAATAATTTAAACTTTCATTACTATATATTTATATTATAATCAATCTTAATAGTATTTTATTATATCATTTATTTTAATTAGCTATCTCAAAAGGGAGAATATATTGAAATAATTATAATCCTTCAAATATATTCATTGTTTTATACTTAAATAATTAACTATAACTTTTAATGTTTTTTTATGCTTTATTATTTTTATAAACTTTCTTATAATTGTTTGAGAATAAAATATGCTTGAGAATAATTTTATTTTGCTTAGATATATATTTTTTTAATCAAGATTGCTCATTTTTTAAAATTTATTTCATTTATTTATATTTTAGTTAATTATTAATTTATTATGACATCATCACGGTCCAACCTCTAAAACCTTGAACCTCTCATTTTTCCAGTTCTTTGAACAGTCCGGGTTTCAAAACCATAGAAATAAACTAGTATTATTAGAGTCAAGGTTCGTGTTTCAAAACCATAGAAATAAACTAGTATTATTAGAGTCAAGGTTCGTGTTCGATTATAATGTATATAAATCTACTATATTTCCAAGCGTATAGAGACATAAATGTTAGTTTTAAATCTCCCCTCCAAAGTTAGAACTTCAAGCAATTACTTTTTTTTTTCTTCTTCTTCTTGGGTTAGGCACAAACAAACCCTACCAGCATGCAAGGGCAACATTATTTATGCTTCAGTGGGTTCAAATTATATGTATTAAATATTATTTATTAGTTTAATTTACCTTTAAAAATATTTTTGCACACCTTGACTTAAATTTTGCACATTCTGACATGGATCAGTTCAGCCTAAAACTAAACAACACAAATCAATCCATCCCCAAATTAACTAATTAATAATATAAATCACATATCTCTCTGTCATGAATATCTGACTATTGGTATCTCCGACTTCAAGAGTAAATAGTGAGTGTTTGTGAGTTAAAATTGTGTGTTTAATACTGATTGTGTGTATTGTTTATTTATTTATTTTTGTTATAATGTTATTTATGTGAATGTGTGCATGCGTGTATAGTATAAATATAATAAAACTTTATATAATTTAATAATTAGGAGATATAGAGGGTTTGTTACATGTGTGTATATTGTTATCATTTTATAATAATATTAATTTTGTTATAAAGTTAGTGATTAAAAAAATAGTAAAGTTAGTGATTCTTAAAGCATTTGATTGGTTAAGTAGACACAGTGTATTATTTATATATGTATGGATCGATGTGGCTCTTGTTGGCAAATTGCCACAAATTTCAATTGTGACTTGGAAAATCAATTAGGTTTCCTTTTTGAAGAATGAAAAATTAATTTGGGTTTCCTTTGTGTGGAAGGAAAGATTATTCCTTAGTGTGGAAGGGAAGTCTATTCCTTGGTGTGAAAGGAAATACTATTCCTTGATATGAAAGGAAAGTCTATTCCTTGTTAAAGAAATAATGTATTCCTAATTCAAGAGGAAATAGAAAAAGAGTCTTATAAATAGACAAAGATACAAAGAATTTGATAGCTTTAGCCCAAGGGTCCTCCTTATACGAGAGGGAAAATAAAGCGTGAAACCAAGAGAGAAAAAATGGATTTTCCCTTGGGAGTAACCAAGGAGGAGAGAGCAAGGTATTGCTGCTTTCGAGAAGATAGCTAAGGAGAGCTATGTGGAAAAGAGAAAGAATAAGAAAAAAAAAGCTAAAGAGGAGAGATCAAAGGGTTGCCGCCTTCTAAAAGATAACCAAGGAGGAGAGAGCAAAGTGTTACCGCGTTCAAGGAGATATCCAAGGAGGAGAGAGCAAAGGGTTTACTTCGAGAAGACACAAAGAGAGTATATGTGAGTGCAAAGAAAAACAAGAGAGGTTTTTCTTTAATTGTGAGACATACATAATAAATATTAGAATTGATTTGATAATAGTGAAATTTAATTAGAGTTTCTATCGTGGATTTTTTCCCTTCAAGGAGAAAGGGTTTTCTACATAAATATTTGAGTCTTATGTATTGTGGGGGCATTTTTTGCTTCAAACCAAACTAGTGGTACTCTAATGCCATTGGTTCATGCCTTATAAGGTGCTAAGAGGAAGGAAACCCTTCCAATGTGGGACAAGAACAAAAATTCACCTAAAGGAGTACACATGAGTTTCCTTTGAAGCAAAAAATGCCCCTACATGTATGATTGCTATTTGGGATTGATAGTATTAGTGATAATATTATTCGGGGCCCAACAACTCTTTGGGTCAATAATTAATACAATGCATGTGAGTTGAGTTTTATCATTTAGTTTAAAATATTTTTATAAAAACAATGACAACGATCATGCCAATTACATAAAAATACAAAATGTTATACAAACTTTACAAAATAAAATGGTTATACCTATCTATATTGACAATAGATAATAATGAAAACTCATAATGATGTCAAAATATAAAGACTTGTAGAAGGAAATAGTAAAATGTCATGTATTTATGAGATTTTTTTTAATCGAAAACACGATATATTTAAGTTCATTTTTATTAAATTTTTAATTTTTAATGACCACTCTACAAAAAAATCTTAGAGCTGTCACTGTCAACCTGCCAACATGCAAGAGGGCAAATGGCACCTTCAGTTATACCTACTATTTGCAAAGCTCTCTTGTTTCTATCTCTCACATATCATCCTACTATATATGAAGATCATTGGGAAATGCCTAATCCTCTTATGGGATATGATGACCCTCACTATCATAACCATGATCCAGATGATGATGCTGATGAAGAATGGTTCCAAGGAAGAGATGGATGAGATTAGATATCTTTAACACTTTAAAATTTTTTTTTAAAAAAAAAAAGATCCTAGAAACGTCTTCAGACGTAATTCCTTATCCTCCATTGTTCAGATTGGTAATCAATTACCAAGATCTCAATCATTTCCTTGCAGATGACAAATTTCCTTTGCCAAATAAAGTGCAAAACTTCTGGAGCAAGCACAGATTCATGCAGATGATACTCCTTTTTCAGATATAGAATCACTCTTTTCACTAGATGATGATTATTCCCCTCAAGCTTGGGCCTAATTCATGAATTTACAAGTGGCAAAAGGGTGGGGGCCTGGTCTGGAGAAGAGCCTTCTAAAGGATAAAGGTCTGCCACATATATATCACGTGTACACCCAATCCCATTACTAATTATTTGTAAGAAAGCAATTCCCTTTATTAGAGCAGAGCATTCCCATTGGGACTGCCAAATGGTATATGTAGGGATGATTTAGCATTTAAGTCCAAAAACCACCCAACATTCGGACTTGCAAAATCTTACAATTGCAAAAAAATTTGCAATTGTGCTACAGTGCACTCCTAAATGTATGATTGCACTATAGCACAATTGTAAACGAAAATATTATATTTTATTGACTTTACTTTTTTGTTTTCTCTCATCCTAACTTCCTCTCTCTCTCACAGCTCCTCACTCCTCACTACCTCTCTCTCTCTCTCTCTCTCTCTCTCTCATTCAAAACTTGCATCGGATTTGGGTTTTGGATTCTCTCGTTCAAAGCTTGCACCAGAGCTAGGTTTTGGATTTTGGATTTGGGATCAGCAGAGATCGGAGATCCTGGTGGCGTGGGTTTGGATCGGTGGGCTGGGATCAGTTGATGGTGGGTTTGGATCGTTTGATTAATGGGTTTGAATCGATGGATCGGTAAGCACAAACACCATTCGGCCATACCCAACAACAATCCCTCCCTAAAAACCCAAACCTAAATCTCCAAAAAGAGAGAGCTTTGAACAAAAAAAATAAAGAAAACAAAGAGAGAGAGAGAGAGAGAGAGAGAGAGAGAGAGAGAGAGTACCCAAAAGAGCTGTTGTGATGTGTGTTGTATGTGTGTGGCTTCGTCGATAGCTCTGATGGTGATTTTTTTAAAATGGGTTTACTGGGATATGTGGGGTTTTGGCTTGGTTTAAACTGATGCTTTGATGGGATTTTTTTTTTTTCCTTAAAATGTGGTTTTGGTTTGATGGTCTGGTGGGTGGTGCTGGGATATGTGGGGGTGACTATGTGTTGGTGGTGGCATGATGGTGGCGTGGTGGCTATATATATATCTGTTATGGCCGGTGCTAGAGGTTGAGGGAGAAAGAAAGGAAAATGAAGAGAAAAAGAGAAATAGTAAAAAAAAGGAATAAAAAAGAATATTTAAATAAAATGGGAAAAAAAAAAGTTTTGGGATGTTGGGTATATTGTAAAATGGTAAGGTATAATTGATAAAGTTGTTTTTTGGAATGGTAAAATAGGATAGAATGACATTTTTCATTATTAATGCTCTTATTATATATCAGAAGAAACAAGACCAAGCTACGTGTATCAAGGAAAATTTTATTTAGAAAATTCATAACCCATGCTTACAAATGTGAGGGAGGTGCATACACAGGTCGTTCACTATTAAAATAAAATAAAAAAATTTATTCCTTCCAATTAAAAAGTGACATATAAAAATAAAATAAATAAACTTTAAAAGGCCATTTTTATTAAAAACATATATATACACATAAGGGTGAAAATAAACTAATCACAATTCCAAATTTGCACATAAATTCGGTCTCGGTCATCATTCATCAAGCATCACCATCATCGAATGCTCCCCCAAAAATGACATCAATTCATGGGAGTCAAGAAATGAATTTCAAGACGTGGATATGCCTGTGCACATGAAGTCAGGAACCTCACAATCACAGGACAATAAATAAGAAAAATAGTAATTAACCTTGCGAGTCTTATTTCTTAACTAGAGCAGATATACATACATATGATGGATCTGTTTGGATACCGCTTATTACTGAAAACTGAAAACATTGTAGCAAAATAATTTTTAAATATGTGAATAGTATCGTGGGACCCAGTTTTAAAGTTTTTTCACTGAATAAAGTACTTGTGGGTCCCATAAACAGTGCACAGGACCCACTAAAAAATGCACAACGCAGCTGAAAACTGAATTTTCAACTCTATCCAAACGTTCTCGACGTCTTAGACAAATAGTTGCTCATATCATCCGACTCTATGCCCTATCCTTTGTCCTTATGAGCTTGGGGATAAACTTTTTGTCCAAACTCAATAAAAAAAGGAAAAAAAAAAAAGGATAAAAGGTATTATAGTTTTACTGCATAAAATTTACATGGTAATTAATGAATAGAGTCTGATGATATGAGTAACTATTTGTCTGAGATGGCATATGGGATGATCTCTCTCTCTCTCTCTCTCTCTCTCTATATATATATATATATATATATAAGATTGAGTTCAAGTTACACCTGGATCAAGTTACACCAATCAATATTTTTTAATTGTATGTGAATTTTGACAAATTTATGGTTGGATTACATTATTTTTGTATATTCTTCTTGCTTACAAAATTTCAAGGTGATTAAAGATTAATAGTCATATCATTTATCAATTGTACAAATTCAAATTTTTGTAGTTTAAAATAATGCATAAAAGATGAGTTTATGAATCAAATAGTAAATAACATCCGATTGGTATAAAAATTGGCATGCACATTTAGAATATATAAAACATGTAATCTAACAGTGGAATTTTCAAAATATAAATTTATTAACAAGTTATTGGGTGGTGTAATATTGCTTAGAGTTACATCTGGTGTAACTTGAATCCAACCCATATATATATATATATATATATTAGTAGGTTTCAACTATGCCTCTTTATAATTGGCGACGCATTGATTTATAAGTTTAATATAGTAAAAATTGTATTATTTACTATAAAAAAAAAAAAAATACCGTGCATCATTGGTGTGATAGTTACGCCATATAAATATATGTGTTTGTGGGCTGAGGGTAAACTGAAATTCAAGTTAAAAAGAGAGAGCCACATAGACATAATATTAGTAATGCATCTAAGCATATCGTAAAACTTTGGGCTATGACAAAGGTACATAGCTAGCATTGTAAAAAGATAAAATCAAAACTAATCCCTTTTGTAGGGATTGAGTTTGAGCATTTTTTCTGCTAGACGAGTGGACTCAACTAGCCCAATACAACGAATTTGTAGAGAATGAGTTTAAGAACTAGGCCCTAGTGAGGATTGCAACAACTAAACATGGTGGTGTATGGGTGGAATGACAGGAACATGGACTGAAGTATGAAGTTCTACTCCCTGGCCCTCTCTTTAGGAATGTATAACCCTTATTATTTCTTCAGTGCTTCACTACACGGGTTGGGAAAGTTCTGCAAATTGCTCTCCTCCTCTTTCCAGAAGGACTTCTTACATTATATATCCCCTTTCAGTTGATCTCAGCCCTACATTTATTGATTAAGCAAGTCACTACTTGAGTGCTTGTCTCATCAGCCGCCTTCCCATTCTCTCTGTGGGTTGCAGCAACCAAGGCTTCACTATTCAAGGGTCATTTCCTCATTAATGCGGCTAGAACGTTAGTTGTGAGCATTTAATGTGGAGGTGACAGTTTATCTTGGAATCGTTCCTCCACCATGCTTCCATGGTTGACACATTGTACTTGTCATTTCTCTTGAGATACTCTTGGAGGTTACCTTTGATGGCGTGCCACTCTTCCTTTCTATGATCTCGGCAAGCCGAGGACAAGATCGTCCTTGGCGATATTTCTTGGCGACTTGGGCTTTCTTCGATCATCCTCGGACGTTTTTCCATTCTTGGCATGGGCCTTGAGCTTAATACAAAGTGGGCTGGGGTTGCCAAATTCTTAGGCCCCACACCTTTAATAGTGTATTTTTTATAATACAATCAAGTTTTTTTTTTTTAATAAGAAATCAAGCCAGTTCAATTTTAAATCTATAATTTTAATAATTCTTGTTATTTCATAGTGAGAAAAATATATGTACATAATATTTTTACAATAAATTTTAAATGGTTTGTTATTATTAATTGTTAGTGTCTGTTTCTAATAGGTAGAAAAGTAATTTTAGTGTAAGATTGTTGCAAAAGTATGTCGTGGATCACTACATTTTAGAGAAATGATATATTTATAACTTTTCATAATAAATAACTAGTAAATTATTACTAGTGAGAAAAAAAAAAATTATGATTTATGACCAATAACAACTAAAAATCAATAAAAAAATAAAATAAAAATGTCGTGGAACACTTTTTAGATAAAAGCCAAAGAAAAAGTAAGAAAGAAAAGACGAGGAAAATGTGAAACCTCACCTACTTCTCTGTTATTAATAATTATCGAGAGTTTCACTTTCACTCCTAAGTAGAAACTCGAAACCCATTTGGTTTTTGTATTTTTTCTTTTTCTTTTTCTTTTTAATTTTTTTTTAGAAAATACCCATTTTGGCTTTTTCTATAAATTGATACCTCAAAAGCGATCTGTAAAATCACCCAAAACATCAAAAGCCTGTTTAACCAAAACCAAAGTACAAAGGCATTTGCACTTTGCACTTCAAATTTCCATTTCCATTTCCATTCTTGTTCGGTTTTTCTTTTCCTGGGAAGTGAAAGAGAGAGAAAGAAAGAAGAAGCCGAAGAAGAAAAAAACGTCGGGGGAGGTTCTCTCTAGACATTGCTGTATGTCAGTGGAGTACTACAGTGATAATTACTACGGTGGATACGGTGAGCTTGCCAACCCTTTACAATGGCCACAACTCAGGAAAAAACGACGCCTTGTTGCCTCCAAAACGAAACCACCACCACCACCACCACCACCGCTGCCAGATCATCATTACCACCGCCACCTCAACCTCTTCGAAAGCCCACCAAGGATTGGCCCGACCCGTCTCAGGATCCGACCCGCAAGAGCTCTTCTGTGCCGACCATGATCCCTGCCTTTGACACTCTCACTGACCCAGCTCCTACAAACACTGCTTCTGCTCCATCCAAAGGTTTTAAAAAATGAATAAATGAATACTCTCGCTTTTTTTTTTTTTTTTTGAAGTTATGTTTTTGTAGCTTGATCTTTATTTTTGAACAGTGATTTTGATTAAAACTCTGTTTGGTTGCTGAGAAAAATGGAGGAAAAAGAAGGATGAACAGGAACTCTTGTGGGATTATTTTATTGTTTATTTTTAGGTATCTGTTGTTGCTTTGAATTCCAGGATCAGCTAAAGAAAGAAAGTAAACAAAGTGGGGTCAAATGAGTGGACCTTTTTGTCTTCTCGGGTCCCAAATAATTAAAATGTTATCCCTTATAAAGATTGCAATTTCCCTTTTCCCCCCCTTCATTTTTTTTCTTTTAGCAATCAAACACTAAACAAGTTCGCTTTTTTTTCTCTATAGGTGTTAAATCTGTTGGTTTGAGTTTGAGGTTCTCAATCTCATCCTAAATGTTCTTTCTTTATTTTACTTAGATAATTTTCAAAGTTATAAGCTGTCAAAACAGATTATGGGTGTGCATAATTGACTTGGTTGGACTATTCTGCCTCCAATTGCTGACACAAGGAAAATGGCATTTCAAATTTCCAAATCTACCAAAGCGCCTTTCTTCTTAGATTATATGAAAGGTTGGATTGCATTTCTTTTCAGTTATGTTGCTTAAAGATTTTGTCTTTTTTGTGCTTGCATATAGGTATCCTAAGCATGGTGAGAGCTCAAACTAGTCACCCTTTGGACCCTTTATCTGCTGCTGAAATCTCTGTGGCAGTGGCAACTGTCCGGGCAGCTGGAGCAACCCCCGAGGTTTGTTGCATTATTATTATTGTTAAACCTGAATTATGATTTGGATCATTAAATAATAAGGGAGTTCATTTTACTTGTTTTTTGTGGTGCTTGAATAAGTGATACGGTTTCTTGCCTTTTGTAGGTTAGGGACAGCATGCGCTTTGTTGAAGTCGCTTTGGTGGAACCGGCAAAGAGTGTTGTTGCGTTGGCAGATGCATATTTCTTCCCTCCTTTCCAGCCATCATTACTTCCCAAAGCAAAAGGTGGACCTTTAATTCCTAGTAAGCTTCCTCCAAGGCAAGCAAGACTAGTTGTGTATAACAAAAAGTCGAATGAGACAAGTGTGTGGATCGTTGAACTATCAGAAGTTCATGCAGCCACTCGAGGTGGTCACCATAGGGGCAAAGTTATTTCGTCCAAAGTTGTTCCAGATGTTCAGCCTCCCATGGTATATTATCTGCTGTTGGTTTCCTTGAAATTAAGCTGAAAATCTCTTATTGGTTTATAAGATTTTAGCATATGTTTCAAACGCTAATTAATAATAATATCATGTGCAATGCATTCTTTTTTTACAAAACATTTGAATAACCCATTGGAATTTAAATAGTATTTGAAGTTAGATCAATCATCTTGATTGGGCCATTGAACAAATTTGGATACATCACTACCAAGGGTAAATTTTGTTTGAAATGAGTATTAATCATCATAAAAGACATTATTTTTTAGTTATAAATACCATGTGTTATAGATACTTAAATTATTTGGTTGGATTTGTAGTGGGGCTCTCATGTGAATTTACTCTGAAAATTTTCTATCTTGAGAAACTACTAACTGCGCATTTTGAAATGGTTCTGATTTTAAGAGAAAGAAGCTGAAGTAAATTCGTACAACCATGCTACAATATAGAATTCCTATTTTTGTCCATTCACTGAGGGAGTTTTATGAACACCTCAGCAACCTTCCCATTGTAAGATTTTTTATTCTTTCATTGATTTTGTAAATAGATGATCTTTTGATTGATGATCAGCTATCTCTTATAGTAATCATTTGATAGCATGCTTTAACCTTGCAATTCCTCCCCACTAAGCATCAGCTTAGTTCTGTACTAATTGCTTCTGTAACCGTTTGTCCAACACTGATGTTCTTCTTGGTTGATTCTATTGTTACAGGATGCTGTTGAATATGCTGAATGTGAAGCTGTTGTAAAAGACTTTCCTCCATTTAGGGAGGCAATGAAAAGAAGGGGCATTGAGGATATGGATCTTGTGATGGTCGATGCCTGGTTAGTTACAGCATTGAGATTCTTTTATGTGAATATTATGTGAGAACATGTTTTAATAGATATATGTTACTTTGACTATGTTTTTAATGAATTGCACTCTTTTTAACTCTTTGGTGTGCTAACTTTTTTACAGGTGTGTTGGATATCACAGCGATGCTGATGCTCCTAGCCGCAGACTTGCTAAACCGCTAATCTTCTGTAGAACTGAGAGCGACTGCCCTATGGAAAATGGTTATGCTCGCCCAGTTGAAGGAATCCATGTACTAGTTGATATGCAAAATATGGTGCTTATTGAGTTTGAAGATCGAAAACTTGTTCCCTTACCACCTGCTGACCCATTAAGAAATTACACTTCTGGAGAAACACGAGGGGGTGTTGATCGAAGTGATGTGAAACCCTTACAAATTATTCAGCCTGAGGGTCCAAGTTTTCGTGTTAATGGGAACTTTGTTCAATGGCAAAAGGTGCTTGTTTGCCGAACTACATCAATGATTACTTTTAAGTTTAACAAGTTGTATTGCTTATCATTTTATTTTCGTTTCTGGTTGGCAGTGGAATTTTCGTGTCGGTTTCACTCCCAGGGAGGGTTTGATAATTTATTCTGTTGCATATATTGATGGTAGTAGAGGTCGGAGACCTGTGGCCCACAGGTTAAGCTTTGTTGAGATGGTGGTCCCTTATGGAGATCCGAATGAACCACATTACAGGAAGAATGCATTTGATGCAGGGGAAGATGGGCTTGGGAAAAATGCACATTCACTTAAGAAGGTCGGGATACTTATCTTCTCCCTGCTTATTTTCTTTCTTTTTCTTTGCAGGATTGTCTACTACTTTCACTTTGTTTTAATTTTAAAGTATTTATGTTTGACGTAATTCTAGCATTGCAGGGTTGTGACTGTTTAGGGTATGTCAAGTACTTCGATGCACACTTCACAAATTTTAATGGGGGTGTTGATACAATTGAGAATTGTGTATGCTTGCATGAAGAGGATCATGGGCTTCTGTGGAAACATCATGATTGGAGAACTGGTTTAGCAGAAGTTCGACGGTCGAGAAGGCTGACGGTGTCTTTTATATGCACTGTGGCTAACTATGAGTATGGATTCTTCTGGCATTTTTATCAGGCAAGTTAGTGTAAACCTGAATTCAATTTGATTGCTCGCCAGAATCACTCACATTGTCATGGTAAATTCAGCATTTTTCCTTTCATATTGTAACAAAGTCCTCTGAGGTCTGTAATGGGGCTCCTGTTACCTTCTTGATGGCAACATTTGGTTGTATAGTTACATTATTTGAGTTGCTTGCTACAATTGGCTGCCTTTTTTATTTTTTGTATCTTGTTAGTTTGCAGCATGATTTTCTTGTTTTAAGTATGCTACTCAAGATACATTCTCGTTACTTTTCTTCTGCTATAGGATGGAAAGATCGAAGCAGAGGTTAAACTCACAGGAATTCTTAGCTTAGGAGCATTACAACAAGGGGAAGCCCGAAAATATGGTACGACCATTGCCCCTGGCTTATATGCACCTGTCCATCAACATTTTTTTGTAGCACGTATGGACATGGCAATTGATTGCAAGCCTGGTGAAGCATTTAATCAGGTTGGTTTACACATGCTTGGGATTCTTTCTTCAATTGTACTTTATTATTTGTTGTATTACATGCAGTTTATAGCTGACCTATCCTGTCATGTATATATTTTGTTAATTGAGCATTCTTAATGAGGTTTGATTCTTTTCTAGGATTGATATTAATAAATTTAAAGCAAGTTCATTCCCAGGCGTACTCATCTCTTGATGGATAGTATAGTCTTCTGTGTTTTAGTCTACAGTATGTTCTGTTGGTTTTTTCTTCTTTTAATTTTATTTTATTATTAATGTCATGTTAAACTCTATTGGTGGTTCACCTGCTACTACCCATGCTCAGTATTAGCTGTTTTCTTTGTGATTTATGGTTCAAATGAGTTTGTTCACTCATCAGGTCAATGACTACTGAACTTGTTCTCTGCCTTGATGTGACCTTGAAAGTTTTAAGAACCTTCAGAATTACATAAGCCCTTCCATAGAGTCAGTGGGGAAATATGAGGTGATATTATTGGGTGAACTTAATGTAATTCCTCGTCCTGGAAGGTTAGCCTGGTTGTATGTGAGATTTTGGGGCTAGTAGTCTATGTAGACCTACAGTTCTAGGAGATTCACGAATCTACTGATATGGCTAATGATATATTGCCAAAAGATGGGAGGCATTCAGTGGATATTTCATATTGATGATGATTTCCCATGTAACTTTGATTGATTTTTGCCCTATAATGCTATGAGTGGGTACCTTTTAATTTTTCTGCTCTTACAAGGACTATAACATCACCGGTCATTTGAACCAAAAAAAAAATTCATATTTTCCCTCTTGATGATTGGTAGATCTGAACTTTTTTGCTCTTTTAGGTTGTTGAGGTGAATCTTAAAGTTGAAGAGCCAGGGAAAGATAATGTTCATAATAATGCTTTCTATGCTGAAGAGGAACTACTGAGATCTGAAATGCAAGCAATGCGTGATTGTAATCCTTTATCTGCTCGCCATTGGATTGTAAGATTTGTTCTTGCTGAAGTCCTATTGTAACTTGTTTGGAACATTTCTCATTTTGTTTTGCTTATATATTTGAGATGACAAGTGATGTTAGTTTCAAGATAGTGCCTTTTTTTTTTTTTTTCCTTTGATTCATATTTGGTAGGACAGTTATTGTTGCCTATGTCTAATCCTCATCCAGTGTTGTTGAAACTGTTATCACTCAATTACTGTTCTAATCTTATAATATTTTTTTGTTGTTTTTATGATCCGTAGTTCATATGTTAGGAAACTTAATTGCTTTATTCTGAAGTCAGTGAATCCTTCTGCCATTTGCATTGGACTTGTTAAATAGATTCTGGAATGTAGCCATCATGTGTGTCAGTAATTCTGCATCTGTTGCAGTGGTAGGACTCGTAACTTGCTTGGTATTTTGTCTTTCGTTTTCCTTTGCTTTGGTGAGGAGTTACTTATGTTGGAGGACATGCGTATGATTTATCATCTTTGCAGTTTAAGTTAGTTGATAAAGTTCCTGAATGATGCATTTCAATTCTTAATTCAGATCAGAAACACAAGAAATGTCAACCGGACTGGACAGCTAACAGGTTACAAACTTGTACCTGGTTCAAATTGTTTACCATTAGCTGGTTCTGAGGCAAAATTTCTAAGGAGAGCCACTTTCTTGAAGCATAATCTTTGGGTCACACCTTATGCACGTGATGAAAAGTATCCGGGAGGAGAGTTTCCTAATCAAAATCCACGTGTTGGGGAAGGATTGGCTACTTGGGTTAATCAAAATAGATCATTGGAAGAAGCTGACATAGTTCTTTGGTTGGTTCTCTTCCTTTATATGTATAATGTATATATTTGTATCTATTTAGTATTGAAATATGATGATAATGCATGTGATTGTATGTATGTGTGCAAGTGTGTGTGCAAATTTATTTGCAGGAAGATATGCTTTATGTACCATGTGAATGAAATGTGCGAATGTTTATGTATGTATCATTTAAATTTGATTTGTCAATGGACATCTAGCCTAGTGGCATTCCATCCCCTTTTGTGGGGGGTTTATCCAGAGGTCAAATCTTCTCAACTCTCACTTATAGAAAGAAAAAAATAATGATTTTGATTATGATCAGGCAGTAATAATGCATGCGACATATATAGTCTTGGGCTTGCTATAAGCTCACACTTTCAGCTACAGTGGAATATGAAGATTTTTGTATGCATGGTTGAGCTTAATCTAGCGTTTAAGGGATCTAGACATCTCTTGGTAAAATGATATATTCTTTCTTGTTCTAATGCATATAGTTTCACATGCTGAATTTTGATTATGTTGTCAAATTATTGCAGGTATGTATTTGGAATGACACACATTCCTCGGCTGGAAGACTGGCCAGTGATGCCTGTAGAACGCATTGGTTTTATGCTCATGGTATTCTACTCATCATACCAACATTTCTCTTTGTCAATGTTTTTCAGGTTCTTCAATTTTATTTTATTTTTTTGGGTTGGTTTTTTTTTAAATTAGTCTGTTGAGGTTGAGGTTGAGGATCCATAGCAGACCCAAAATTCTAGGACTAAGGCTTCATTGTTGGTTTCATGACTATACCAAGGTTTTAAATTCCGTTTCATATCAGCCTATACGGCTGGAATTTTTCACACTGGCTACCAAGCGGCACAAGGAACCCTTTGTTCCGTCTTGCCCAAAATACCGATCCATTCTGGCTTGTTTTGGTCCGAAATGAGTTTCAACCTCTGTGTTCAATATTGGTATTCACACTCTTCACACCAAATGGGGATGGACTGGATGGTGATGAAATGTCGCAGTTTGCAGCAAACGAAAGACGAAGAAGAGAAATCATAAACCCAAATACAAAAAGTTAAGAGAATTTGTTATTAAAAAAAATTATAAATAAATAACAACAAGAGTTAAAGAGGAGAGGGTGAGATCTGGGGAAAAAAATTGAAGTGGAGGCATGAGATCTTACGACAATGAGAGAGGGTATGATGAGAAAAATAAATTAAAACCAATGCAAGGATCATGTGTGGAGCATTGGAGACTAGCTGAGTATAAAGGAAACTTCTAGGAAAGTTCATAGAATAAAACAAAACAAGTATTTAATGCTTGTTTATTTACAATGATGCTACATTTGATTTTTTTTTTTTTTTCCTAACTGAAAGATCTGCTTAATTTTTATTTATTTATTTCTCTTATCTAGTACCTCACTTACATTTTTAATTTGATTAAAATAAATTACTAAAAACTTAATTACTCTTCACAGGTTTTTACCTGAAATGATATATTGATACAAGTCGATACCGAAATATTCCTTTCTAGTAACCAATCAGGAACGGAATTCAAAACTATGGACTATACACTTTGAACACATATCACTCTATTTTACTTACAAACAGGGCTAATGCATATCACGGTTCCCATGGATTTTAGATTTGTAGGAATCAAAGCTTCTATTTCTGCAACTTACCTTTAAAGAATTCATACTTATTTGTTTGCAGATATCTCAGAAGGAATATAATCTGATTCTTGTTTGCTATTAATGCAGCCACATGGGTTCTTTAATTGCTCACCAGCAGTGGATGTCCCTCCGAATGCAAGCGATGGGGAAATTAAGGATAATGGGATGGCTGTAAAGCCTATCCAGAATGAGCTACTAGCTAAGCTTTGAAAGCAATATTTAACAGGATTTAAGTGCTGTTGTTTATTAAGAGTGGGAGAACAGGATTACATTGCTGTTTAATTTGTCGGATTTAGGTATGTTTGTCAAATAATTGAGCCATAGGCCGAACTTGATACTCTTTTGAGTATTTTATGTATCATTTGATTATGAGGATTAAGGTGGCGTGCCCGCCGTGTCATTGCATGGCTCTTCAAAATACTAATATAAATCAACGTATACTGAACCACCAGTATTATATGATATTTTATGGTGATGAAGACCTTAACATGTGATGATTGTGTTCTCTCTCTTTCCTTTTTTTTATTTTGGTGACAACCCAAACCTTAACATGTACGTGTTGTATATGATACAGTGAAGCACACTGTCATTGCATGGCTCGTCATCTTGTGCCATATATTTGGTTTGGGTTGGTTTCTCGAAAGATCGAAATTACTCTAACCCAGCTGGCTTGAACTATATAAAATAATTATAGTTTAAATAATATGAATTTTCAAATAGTTTATAAGTGACCGAACTTCCTTAGATACCTACTGGGATTGTGTGATCAGTTTAATTAGTGTTAAAAGACTGCCTCATTGTTTTCATTGGATTTGGATGGAATGATCAGTTTAGCGTTAAACTTTAGTATTAAACCTTGAAAGTCAATGCGGTGGCTATTGTGTACATCCCAATCAGTTAGGTTCGCAGATAGATAAGAGTAGCTGTTTTGTATTGTTTATCAACTGCGGTCTACTCTGCATAAAACTCTTCCTGTTGGCTGTTATAAGTTGTGTCTGCTTATCCCAAGAAAAATAAAAGTTTGGAAATGTCAAATGTCATCAATAGACGGCGCCCCAAGCGTAGATTTTCAAAGTTAGCAATTGGAGAAGGTATCTTATGCAACTAACTCATGAGATATCTTATTTAGTATATGCGTGAGATTACACATGTTATGAGAGAAATATCTTATAAGACTGTTTCATAAAATATTTTTCCTAACGATTGACAACTTTCAAATTCCTTGCATGCATAGATGCAGGATCAATAGGTCATGTCATGGTGTGAATTAGATAGATCCCCTAAGTTACAATAACTAATCAATCAATTCAAACTTCAAATTTCTCCATCTAGAGAGTGATTTACAGATTTTTCTCTCTCTCTTTAACACCATGTTTGATTGCACTTTAGCAAATGGAAGGAAAGAGAAAAAAGTAATAGAAGAGAAGAGAAAATGATTAAAAAAATCAAAAAGATATATTTCCTTATGTGTGTTTGGATGTAAAGTAAAACAAGAAGAGTCCGAATTTAGTAAGGATGGGGTGTAAAACCCATGTTTTACACCATCCAATAAGAGATTACCACATCAGTATTTTACTTAAAATTCAATACATCTTATTATACCGAATAACATTTCAATAAACTCCTAATTTGATTGGATTTATATATGGGTATTAGAATTTATTGGGTGTGATTGTGCTCATTCTTAAATATGTAACCCCTCTGTCCCAATTAGTTTGTCCAGTTTGAAAAGTCAAACTTTTTAAGAGAATATTATTTATTGTCTTGTCTACTTTATAAAAATGTATAAGTTTACAAAACTACCCTTAGATAAATTTTTTTTTTAAAGAGTTAATGAGGCAACTAAAAAGATACCCCAATTAGATTGATTTTTTAAATATTTGTTAGTTTTCTTTTCAAATAGTTTTGAAAATAAAGTAGGGATATAATAAGAATATTAGTAAATTAATAACTTTTACTTTTAGAAACATGATAATATTTTGGGACATTCCAAAATGGAATAGAGGACAAACAAATTGAGATAAAGGGAGTAATAAAATTATGTGGCATGTTGATATTAGAGGGGTAAAACACGAGTTTTACACCACGTCCTTACCGAATTTAATCTCAAAAAGGAAATGAAAAGAAAGAGAAATATTTTTTACTTATTTGATATGTAAAATGTAAACCAAAATAAAGGTATATTAATTATTTAACATTATTTTTTGTGCACAATTATTTGAAATTTCTGCCTTTATGAATATATTTGATTTTTTTTTTCAATACATTTGATTTTTAAAAAATTAAAAAAAGTTAAATATATTTTTTGTTTGGTTAGTAAATGAAGGGAAAAGAAATGATGTGCTTTAATTTCACAGGCCTATATGTAATTATATAATAAATATAAGCAAGGTTGTCAAAATCGGGATCTTACGTAGGATCGTGGGAGGAAGGTAGGATCGTGGATCGTAGGATTGGATTGTGGATCGTAAGATCCTACTTATTTTCAGATTTTAAGCAAAAAACCTATTGATAGTGACTTTGTTTGTTATATAATCACTTAAAATATGAATCCATCCATTAAAAAAAAATTGCATCATAAAATGTAATTTGCACACACTACATTGTTCTTATGTCATTCTAACGAAACAAAATATATTTAACTTTTGACATAATGTATCTAAAAAGTTCAGTACATGTTTAATTAGCAACTAAGTACCAAAATATTATTTACACATATGGAAAATGTTTTCCAAATTCTAAGTTCCAAATCTAAAATAAGTTAGGATAATTAGCTGTGGGGACTGGGTTTTTGGTTGCCCAAGCCCAATGGACACGGGTCAAAAGCCCAACGAACCCCGCAATGAATTTATAGAGAGTGGGTCGAAGGTCTAGGCGCCGGCCGGCGCTCGAGTGGCGTGAACTCCGGTCTCTTTTACTTAAAGAAAAAGACTTAGCACAGTTTACAAATGGGATGGGCTCCTCGGCCCATGGCCGAGGAGGCCCTTGCCCTATTTTCTCTCTTTTCCTTTTTCTTTCTTTTCTTTTCTTCTTCTACCCTCCCTTTCCTTTTTCAGGAGGGATTCCCTTACATTATATATCCCTGGCCCAACCAATCCTAGCCTTACACTTGTTGAGTGATCATGACCTTTGCTCAGGTGCCTGTCCCATCAGCCGCCTTCCCAGTCTCTCTGGGAGTCGCGGTAACCAAGGCGACATTGGTGAAGGTCCTTTCCTCATTAATGCGGCCAGGGCGGTTGTCAGGTGCGTTTAGTGTGGAGATGACCGCTTGCTGCGAATACTTCCTTCAAACTTTCGGACGTCCGATGATGAGGTCATCCTCAGACTTGGATGTCTCCTTGGCTCGGGCCTTCGGCCCAGGAATGAAGTGGGCTGGGCCGTGGGATTATTTGGCCCCACAATAGCCCCTTAAAATTTTGCTGTCCGCGTCCTCGGGCGGAAAGGAGGATTTTGATGTCCTCGGGCACGCGTCATGTACCGTTGAGTTTGGCCCTCTGGGGGTACTAGAGTCTTTTCGCCTGCCTCAGAAGCGTTACCGACGCCTTGAAGGGCGCGACGTGCCCTTCATTAAATCCTGACGGCTTTGTGCTCCCCACGTTCAACGGGAAGATGTCAATCGAACGGTGGGGATTTGCCTAACGGTTGGGGGTGGAAAAACCCGCTCTGTTCCTTGATTTTAGGGTATAAATACCCATTTGAAAGTCCGGTTCCTCTGCTTCTTTGTACTCAAGAGTCTACATCTCCAGCATAAAAGACCTGTCCGAGGAGCTTCTACACCTTTCTGTAAGTCACTCTATCTCCCTTTGAACTTTCTCCTTCTCCTTCTTTGCCTCTTTTTCGTTTGCTCCCTCTTAGCTCGTTTAGGCTTTATTTGGGATGGGTATTTTTAAGAAGTATGTCTTCACTGAGGAGGCGATGGAGAAATTTATCGCCGACTACAAGATACCGGCCAATGTGGGCTTGAGGTATTGTGCGGAGGATGAGTGGCGCTTTCGGAGGCAGGAGGGTGAGGTAGTGATTCCCATCGTTGCCTTCGTTGAAGGTAGCATGAGGATTCCCATGGGTCCGGTGATGAGAGACTATTTGATGCACTTCTGGTTAGCCCCCACTCAGTGTGACATCAACGTCTTTAGGGTCCTGGGCTGTGTGGATGCCCTAAATGAAAAGATGGGCCTGAGATTGACCCACCATGACGTCAACTGGTGCTATAATCTCCAGTGCCTGAAGGGCGAAACTTACTATCTGAAGACCAGGGATGACAAAGTCCGGCTCATTCAGTGTCTCCCTAAGTCCAGCAAGGGGTTGAACAAAGACTTCCTCATCGTGTCTGGAGAGTGGCATGATGGCCTTCACTGCCCGACGACGGAGGGGACCCCAGGTGGACAGTGGGAAAATGGAGAGAGAGAGGGTTTTAGGACCCTAATCAGTTCCATCTTTTCTCTCGTCCCTCTTTCTTGCACCGTTTGGTTTCTAATGTGGATGTGTTTCTTTTTGCAGATCCTCACGCCTTCACGCGCCACTTCAGCCTAATCAACCGGAAAGACTTGCAAAAGGCGCTGAGGGCAGAGGTTTTTGTGAACGACGCCGATAATCAGGTTAGGATCGCTCACGAAATTTTGAAATACGACCCGGCTCACAAGTCATTTGCGGCGCCGAAGCACGTGATCAGAGCGAAGGATCCTCGGCTTCGAAAGATAAATGTGACCGAGGACGGGTTTCGGTTCCCTGAGGTGCCCTCTACATCAGAAGGCGCAATACCTGCGGGTCCTTCCTCCTCCCTTAGAATCTCGAAACCCGCTGAAGTAGGCCCTGAGAGGGAAGTGGAGGTTGCTGATTTTGGCCCCGCCGAGGACGAATTTAGCGTGTTTGATCAAGCTCACCAGTCCGAGGACCCTCCAGGAGATTTGGGTGACCCTCGTCTGACCGAAGCGGATTTCTCAGCGTCCAAGTCCTCTTCTCGGCAGAAAATGGGCTACAAGAAGAAGCCGCAAGTTAGCTTGGCGGAACTAATCGAAGGCCAGCCGGAGAAATCTAAGTCAGAGCTTCCTCCTCCTCCTCCAAAAACTCGTTCTGCCCAGGGCAAGTCGGCTTCTACCCAATCAGGGCTTCCTCCCTCTCTGCCCAAGACGAGTCTGCCTTCCAGACGTGAGCTCTCTGATCCCAAGCAGAAGAAGGATAAGGGCAAGAGGCCAGCTGAGGAGAGGTCCGAGTCCCCACGGGAGGAGGGTGATGATCGGCGGCCGTCCAAACAGTTGAAGATAGGCTCCCGAGGCCAGGACAAATAAGTCGACGACCAGCTCGAGCCCCAGGCCTGACTTCCTACCCCCATGCTCCGCGGGGCGCCGTTGAGGGAAAACTCCTCCCTCAGAGATTTCAATGAGGGCGAGGGCACATACGCGGCCGACGCGGTGGAAAGGTGCCTGTTACTCCCAGCCGACATGGCGGAGCTGGCGACTATGAGGAGCAGGGAGGTCTTCCTCTGCCTCAAGCGGTACTTGGGGATGGTAAGCCCCTCAATACTTGTGACTTTTCCAAGTTGTAACTCTTCCTTTCCGCTTTTTGGTCTCAGTTGATGGCGTATTTGTTTTGTTGGGCAGGCCGTTCAGGCTACCTATAGGTTGGAGGACGTGGCCCGTGACTAGGGGAAAGCCATGGAGGTGGAGCGCGAGAAACGTCTGGAGGCCACCCAGGTTCTTAAGCACTCTGAGGTCGATCTATCCAAGGCCCGAGAGGAGCTGAGTGCGATGACCAGTGCCAAACACTGCCCTGTCCGGTCTCGCCGGTTTTCAGAAGCAGGCCGAGGATTACTCGAAGCGCCTGGCTAAGGCGGAGGAGCAGCTGAAGACTGCAAAGGGGTTGCTTGCAGATTTGCCCAAGAAGGTGGCTGCCGCCGAGTCGGACAAGAAGGCAGCCGAGTGGGCGAGGGACGAGGCCGTGAGGGCCAAGCTTGAGGCGGACCAGGGCAGGGAGGAAGCCCTGGCCGCTGTGAAGGAAGCCGAGGAGGAGGCTTACGCCGCGGGGATGGAAGAGACAGTAGCAACATTTAGGTCTGAAGTCCCCGGGTTGTGCAGGTGCTACGCTGCCGAGGTTTGGAGGGAGGCTCTCAGGCAGGCTGGGATCGAGGCCTCATCCGATTTGTGGAAGGAGGAGAATGTGTACTATCCTCCCACCATCCGCGAGGCTGCTCCAAGTGGCGCTGAGGCCGAGGAGGCTGCGGAGGAAACCGGCACTGCTGCGGGTGAGGACGCATCAACTGCTGAGCCCGCCCAAGGAAGTGATCCTTCCAAGGTGGCAGAATCGGGTGAAGGCCCCGTTGGGGAGGTGCCCCAGGAGGCTGTGAAGTTTGGCGCTGGAGCTGGAGCTCCTGCTGCTGAGGAGGCAGCTATTCCTGCTTTGCCTTCGCAGGCCGTCCCCTCTGGCCAAAGCTCAGAAAGCCTTGATGCTGCTATGGTCCAGCCCCCAGCTGAGGGAGGAGTATAAGTGAGTGGGGCAGGCCCTCCGACCCTGTTGTCTTCCTGGTCCTTTGTATTTTCTCTTTTTTTTTTTTTTTTTTTTCTTTTGGCTTTGTGACTATAATGTGGTACTCATCATATAATATTTGTGAACTTAATGGAATGTGAGTTTTATTCCTTTTCCTGTTTGTTGTGGTTGTTTGCTGACTTGCACGTTATTCGTTCTTTCTTTACTTGTGTAATTTTATATCTTTAATTGCACCTCGGCCAGTCGCGGCATCAATTGTTGCAGCGAGGGCGTGTATGCTCGAGTGGGCCCATCTTTCCCTAAGGGCCGGGTAGAAAATTCTTTAGGTTGACACTTAGGTTCCCCTTGATGTGGTTGACTTCCCCATAAGCTTGAGTCCGAGGACCATACAATGCTTTAGGTTCTGTCTAACACTTAGAATCTTCTGAAGTAGTTAGTTTTCCCATAGGTCTGAGTCCTGGGATTATGCAGCGCTTTTGGTTCTGTCCAACACCTGGAATCCTCTGAAGCGGTTAGTTTCCCCATAGGCCTGAGTCTGTGGACCATGCAGTGCCTTGGTTCTGTCTAACTCTTGGGATCATCTAAGGTGGTTGGTTTCCCCGTGAGCCTGAGTCCGAGGACCGTGCAGAGCCTTGGTTCTGCCTAACACTTAGGTTCATCCGAAGTATTTAGCTTCCCCGTGAGCCTGAGTCCGAGGACCATGCAGAGCCTTGGTTCTGTCTAACGCTTGGCCTCTGGAGCGGTTAGTTTCCCCATAGGCCTGAGTCCGAGGACCATGCAGTGCCTTGGTTCTGTCTAACGCTTGGCATCTGGAGCGGTTAGTTTCCCCATAGGCTTGAGTCCGTGGACCATGCAGTGCCTTGGTTCTGTCTAACGCTTGGCATCTGGAGCGGTTAGTTTCCCCATAGGCCTGAGTCCAAGGACCATGCAGTGCCTTGGTTCTGTCTAACGCTTGGCATCTGGAGCGGTTAGTTTCCCCATAGGCCTGAATCCGTGGACCATGCAGTGCCTTGATTCTGTCTAACACTTGGCCTCTGGGAGCGGTTAGTTTCCCCATAGGCCTGAGTTCGAGGACCATGCAGTGCCTTGGTTCTGTCTAACGCTTGGCCTTTTGGAGCGGTTAGTTTCCCCATAGGCCTGAGTCCGAGGACCATGCAGTGCCTTGGTTCTGTCTAACGCTTGGCATCTGGAGCGGTTAGTTTCCCCATAGGCCTGAGTCCGAGGACCATGCAGTGCCTTGGTTCTGTCTAATGCTTGGTCTCTGGAGCGGTTAGTTTCCCCATAGGCCTGAGTCCTTGGACCATGCAGTGCCTTGATTCTGTCTAACGCTTGGCCTCTGGAGCGGTTAGTTTCCCCATAGGCCTGAGTCCGAGGACCATGCAGTGCCTTGGTTCTGTCTAACGCTTGGCATCTGGGAGCGGTTAGTTTCCCCATAGGCCTGAGTCCGAGAACCATGTAGTGCCTTGGTTCTGTCTAACGCTTGGCATCTGGAGCGGTTAGTTTCCCCATAGGCCTAAGTTCGAGGACCATGCAGTGCCTTGGTTCTGTCTAACGCTTGGCATCTGAAGCGGTTAGTTTCCCCATAGGCCTGAGTCCGAGGACCATGCAGTGCCTTGGTTCTGTCTAACGCTTGGTCTCTGGAACGGTTAGTTTCCCCATAGGCCTGAGTCCGTGGACCATGCAGTGCCTTGGTTCTGTCTAACGCTTGGCCTCTGGAGCGGCTAGTTTCCCCATAGGCCTGAGTCCGAGGACCATGCAGTGCCTTGGTTCTGTCTAACGCTTGGCATCTGGAACGGTTAGTTTCCCCATAGGCCTGAGTCCGTGGACCATGCAGTGCCTTGGTTCTATCTAACGCTTGGCCTCTAGAGCGGTTAGTTTCCCCATAGGCCTGAGTCCGAGGACCATGCAGTGCCTTGGTTCTGTCTTACGCTTGGCCTCTGGAGCGGTTAGTTTCCCCATAGGCCTGAGTCCGAGGACCATGCAGTGCCTTAGTTCTGTCTAACGCTTGGCCTCTGGAGCGGTTAGTTTCCCCATAGGCCTGAGTTCGAGGACCATGCAGTGCCTTGGTTCTGTCTAACGCTTGGCATCTGGAACGGTTAGTTTCCCCATAGGCCTGAGTCCGTGGACCATGCAGTGCCTTGGTTCTATCTAACGCTTGGCCTCTGGAGCGGTCAGTTTCCCCATAGGCCTGAGTCCGTGGACCATGCAGTGCCTTGGTTCTGTCTAACGCTTGGCCTCTGGAGCGGTTAGTTTCCCCATAGGCCTGAGTCCGAGGACCATGCAGTGCCTTGGTTCTGTCTAACGCTTGGCCTCTGGAGCGGTTAGTTTCCCCATAGGCCTGAGTCCGTGGACCATGCAGTGCCTTGGTTCTGTCTAACGCTTGGCCTCTGGAGCGGTTAGTTTCCCCATAGGCCTGAGTCCGAGGACCATGCAGTGCCTTAGTTCTGTCTAACGCTTGGCATCTGGAGCGGTTAGTTTCCCCATCGGCCTGAGTCTGTGGGCCATGCAGTGCCTTGGTTCTGTCTAACGCTTGGCCTCTGGGAATAGGGGTTTGTCCTCGGTTTGCTTTACTGGGGACGATTCCTCCTTCGGACGGCTCATGATCTTGCACGTGGCATTGATCTCATCTCCATCTCGAGCCCTCATCTCTGTCATTTGCGAAGCGTCCCTTGGCTGTTCGTGTTCCGCGCCTGACGCTTCGGTGCGCGAGACGCGCCTTCATTAATGACCTCGTAAATCCCCATAAGCTCAACGGTTTGCGGCTCCTTTGGAATTTGGCCGCTTCATTACTATCCAACGCTTCGTTAACCAGTTTTTCGATTTTCGCGTGGATTAACTCCCACCTACCTTCATCCTCTATATAAGGCTCTCTGGGGGAATGGTTTCTCTTCATTCCATGAACTTCTCAACCCCACCAGAAAGAAGATACCCCTTCAACTCCCCATGCCCCTTTAACAACCCCGCTGGGATTGTGACCGGAGTTAGGCGATATGGGGCGGTTTTGGACGGACATAAGAACATCCATGCCAAGAGCCGTTGTGGCCGTAGCCCCCACTGGGCTTCCGGTGCGGCAGAATCTAGGCGTAACCCCGATGGCGCCATGCACGGTGGCCCGGAGGGATATCGTTGAAGTACCTAACATCCCTCCTCAGAGCACACCCCCGACGGAGGAGACATGCGAACTCACATTATGTGCGGCGCCCGAGTGTTGCCGTCACCAACGGCCAACGCTCGTGGAGGTTGGAGAGAATCAAGGGAACATCATGGGGGAGGGCGTCCCGGAGCCCCTGCATCTGCTCCTCGCTTTGTTTAAGCTCTCAGCCCCCTTCCGCCCCCTTATTGTTAAGCTCTCCCATTCTCTTTCTCCTATTCTCTTTATGCCAATAAGGGGACGAGTTGACATCTCCCTCTAGCTAGTTTTAGGTTGGGTCCGCCTGGGCCTTTGATTGTAGGACTAGCTGGTAGGAACAGTTGTAAAACAGGCCTGCCTAAGCCTCTGTAATCTGTGACTTTTTTTTTGAATAATATCAAGTACTTTTCTTTTTACTGTTGAATCTTTTATCTTCAAGCTTTTATCTTTCTGCAATGTTTTTCTTTTTGATAGTTTTTTTTTTTGCATCACCGCCGATCCTCCATGGAATGGTTGTTTAGAATAGTCGCCTGTTGCGCCAACCGGTGCACTAATCCTTCCCACAGACGGCGCCAATTTCCGCGTGGATTAACTCCCACCTACCTTCATCCTCTATATAAGGTTCTCTGGGGGAATGGTTTCTCTTCATTCCATGAACTTCTCAACCCCACCAGAAAGAAGATACCCCTTCAACTCCCCATGCCCCTTTAACAACCCTGCTGGGATTGTGACCGGAGTTAGGCGATATGGGGCGGTTTTGGACGGACATAAGAACATCCATGCCAAGAGCCGTTGTGGCCGTAGCCCCCACTGGGCTTCCGGTGCGGCAGAATCTAGGCGTAACCCCGATGGCGCCATGCACGGTGGCCCGGAGGGATATCGTTGAAGTACCTAACATCCCTCCTCAGAGCGCACCCCCGACGGAGGAGACATGCGAACTCACATTATGTGCGGCGCCCGAGTGTTGCCGTCACCAACGGCCAACGCTCGTGGAGGTTGGAGAGAATCAAGGGAACATCATGGGGGAGGGCGTCCCGGAGCCCCTGCATCTGCTCCTCGCTTTGTTCAAGCTCTCAGCCCCCTTCCGCCCCCTTATTGTTAAGCTCTCCCATTCTCTTTCTCCCATTCTCTTTATGCCAATAAGGGGACGAGTTGACATCTCCCTCTAGCTAGTTTTAGGTTGGGTCCGCCTGGGCCTTTGATTGTAGGACTAGCTGGTAGGAACAGTTGTAAAACAAGCCTGCCTAAGCCTCTGTAATCTGTGACTTTTTTTTTGAATAATATCAAGTACTTTTCTTTTTACTGTTGAATCTTTTATCTTCAAGCTTTTATCTTTCTGCAATGTTCTTCTTTTTGATAGTTTTTTTTTTTGCATCACCGCCGATCCTCCATGGAATGGTTGTTTAGAATAGTCGCCTGTTGCGCCAACCGGTGTACTAATCCTTCCCACAGACGGCGCCAATTGTGGGGACTGGGTTTTTGGTTGCCCAAGCCCAATGGACACGGGTCAAAAGCCCAACAAACCCTGCAATGAATTTATAGAGAGTGGGTCGAAGGTCTAGGCGCCGGCCGGCGCTCGAGTGGCGTGAACTCTGGTCTCTTTTACTTAAAGAAAAAGACTTAGCACAGTTTACAAATGGGATGGGCTCCTCGGCCATGGGCCGAGAAGGCCCTTGCCCTGTTTTCTCTCTTTTCCTTTTTCTTTCTTTTCTTTTCTTCTTCTACCATCCCTTTTCTTTTTCAGGAGGGATTCCCTTACATTATATATCCTTGACCCAACCAATCCTAGCCCTACACTTGTTGAGTGATCATGACCTTTGCTCAGGTGCCTGTCCCATCAGCCGCCTTCCCAGTCTCTCTGGGAGTCGCGGTAACCAAGGCGACACTGGTGAAGGTCCTTTCCTCATTAATGTGGCCAGGGCGGTTGTCAGGTGTGTTTAGTGTGGAGATGACCGCTTGCTGCGAATACGTCCTTCAAACTTTCGGACGTCCGATGATGAGGTCATCCTCGGACTTGGATGTCTCCTCGGCTCGGGCATTCGGCCCAGGAATGAAGTGGGCTGGGCCGTGGGATTATTTGGCCCCACATTAGCATATAAAAACTATCTAACTACAAATTTACAATATGTAATCCAAAAGAGAATTCTCAATCTAAGGTAAACTAGCTAATTACAAATATGAAATCCAAAAGAGAATTCTCATTCTAAGGTTCTTCTAATCTAATCACTGTAATTGTCATATCCCATTTCATCATCTAAATATTTTAGGTTTTGTTTTTGAAAACGTTAAACTTAAGTACTACAGGTTTTTTTGAGATTTTATGTTGACATAGGGGTAAATTTGGGACTTCAATTCATTATTGGGCTTTTGATAACTCATTGGGCTTGTGGGTTTAGGTGGATTATCTTACCCAAATGAATCTCACTTCAAAAAAAAAAAAAAAAAAAAAAAATCAAGCCAAATGGTAGGATCGGTAGGATTGGTAGAATCCCATACTACGATCCTATGCAATCCTACACGATCCTACCATTTTTGCGATCCTGCTACGATTTTAAACTTTTTGGTAAGGTGGGATCGTAAAATCGTGCGATTTTTCGATCCGGATTGCGATTTTGACAACCATGAATATAAGTATACTCAATATTTTAATGACTTTTGAATTTACATGTTTACGAGGGGATTACATATATATTGGTTTTTTTTTAGTCATTACACTTGAAAAATGACTAGTTAAGTTTGTATATGAGAGAGAAATTTATTTATTCAAACAATTGAAAAACGAAAGTGTAGCAAAAAATATTTTAAATAAAAGTAATAAATTAGTAACATAAAAAAGGACATAATAGGGAAGGGATCTTATTTCAATAAACTTTCTTTTCATTCTCTTGAACCAAACAAAAGTATGTCACTGCTCCACCCATTTCCTCCTTAACTATTATGTCGCTTGTAGGAGCTCTAGCATTTGAGGTGTAAACACCCTCTAGTTGCTATTTTACATCCAAAATCTCAAAAATGTTGCTCCATCCAGGTATGGGTTCTTAAAAAATTTTAGAACTTATGAACAGTTGGTTCTTATATATAGAACCAACTGTTCACTTGGATGTAAAAAAAATACAATTATTTTAACTGAGAAAGGTGAAAAGAGGAAAAAGAAATGAAAGAGAAGAGAGAGAAACGTGATTTTTTTATATTATTTGATGTTATTGTTTATATTATTTTAATGAGTTGTATATAAAAATAGAAACTGAAATGTTGGGTGAGTTGTAAAATGAGATGGTAAAATAGATAAATTAGGTTTTAAAGTAGTAAAATAGAACTATTTTAGAATCCCGAATGGGAATACTCTAAGGGTAACAATTCATGTTCACTTATTGTTTTCATTTTGTTTTTGAATCTTTTAACTTATTCAACTATATAGATCAACACAAAGACATTTATTAATTGTGTCAGGATCCTTTGACTCTAACATGACCTGTTTATGAAAGATTCTCTTTAGAATTAACCTATTTATTAAATTGGTTACACAACATAACTTACATAACCTATAAAATAAAAAAGTCGTGTAAGGGCCGACACGACTTGACACAACTCATTTGATCAATAAGCTAAATTAACATGTTTATCTGACACAAATAACTTATTTATAGCACTTATTATATTTTATAGCGTGTTTACAATACAACTAGATTCCGAACAAAATCTCCAACCATTAAAATACGAAAAATTTTATGTATACAACATTTTCATGATACTTTCACAACAAATTATAAGTGACAAGTTGTTACAAGTTCTTATTAGTAGGCAAAAAAGTAATTTCAGTGATAAGTTTAAATTAGAAAAAATAAAAACTTACTACTTATGATTTGTTGTGAAAGTGTTATGAAAATGTTGTGGACATAGCACTTTTCTTAAAATAAAATTACAACCATAAATTTAGAAAAAAAAATGAAAAAAAAAAAAGAAAAAGAAAAAGAAAAAGAAAAAAGGTATTAGTTGTCATTTCTTAAAATAAAATTACAAGTCCAAAAGTCATTTAATATATTGGTTAATAGTTGTCTAAGTTCCATATCATCAATTTCCTAAAAGGTAAATTGATAAAATGACCCCCTAGTTAAACAAGTCAAAATGGATTTTACGTATCTAACTAGAATTGACATATTTATTAAATGAATCAATTCATGTCAACTTGAATATAACACAAATCCGCTAAGCCTTAACTCAAACTTACTAACTTCGTATCTTATCTGTGTGTGTTCATAAATTCTGTCAATATTACCTCCTCTTCCTTCCTGTTTGCATCGAAGTCAAGTCTTCCCTATGACTCTTTTTTTTTTTCTTTTTTTTCTTCTCCTTTGAGATAGATAATATTCTTACAAACATAAGAGGTTTTAGATATCAAAGCAGACACCCTCTTAAACAATAGAGGAAAAGAAAGACGCTTAAGTCAAGATATATGTGCCATGTGGTACTAATTATCAAAAAAAAAAAAAAAAGTATTCAACTTGGCAACTCTAGTCCAGGAACGTCAGAAGCAATTTTATAAATACTTATACTTCCTTGGTTTTTGCCTATAGTTACGACCATTACCCCAACCCCAGAATGTTAACAAATTGAATTGCACGATTTTCTGTATATTTTTTATCCATAAAAAACCATTCTGTAAGGTAAGCATTAGCGATTTTCTAACCTTTTATCAAAAAATGTGAGCATTAAAGACGATTAGGCTCACATCACAACAATGACCTTCATTTTTATTTATTTATTTAGCTGTAGGTGTTCATGTCAACGATAAAAACATTTTTATTTTGTTTTATTTTTGAAGGAACGGTAAAAACAATTGGTTTATCATTTTGAATAAAATTTTTACATAATTTCACTATGGTATGGCAGTTAACATCACCTTCACACCAATTATTATAATTTTTTTTTGAGTTGTGCTAGGACCACCAAATATTGTATAATTTTGTGTTACAACTCGCCACATTGCGAGTTGTGACTGGTGAAGGAGTGTCTGTGGGTCATGTGGGGACATATCTTCACCAATCACAACTCGCTATATGGCAAGTTATGACACAATATTGTGCCATTTTCTGTGGCCCCAGCATTTTTCTTTTTCTTTTTTTTAACAGGCAATGGTTAGAATTTAGTTGATTTGATGGCCAAGATGTTCCTTTTTTTTTCTTTTTCTTTTTTTCATAAAGGAACTGCATTTATGAATTTTTTTCCCCTCATGACTATGACGGGAAATTATTGTGTACTTCCAAAGTACCGTAAATACGTATTCCTTTCTCTCATATGGCGAGTTATGGCACAAAATTGTGCCATTTTCTTTGGTCCTAGCATTTTCCTTTTTTTTTTTTTTACAGGCAATGGTCAAAGTTTAGTTGATTTGATGGCCAAGATGTTCCGTTTATTTTTATTTTTATTTTTATTTTTTCTTATTGTTTTTCTTAAAGGAATTGCATTTATGAATTTTTTCTTCCCATGACTATGACGGGAAATTATTGTGTACTTTTAGAGTACAATAAATACGTACTCCTTGCTCTCACATGAATGGTAGGTTTCACTAATTAAATTCATGGTGAGACCCACCATCTATGTAAGAGGGAGGGGAGTACGCATTTATGATATTTCGGAAGTACCTAATAATTTTTCGACTATGATTTATACAAAAATCTATAAATGCCTTGATATCTCATACTATTCGTTTTTTTTTTTTTTTTTGGGAAGTAATTTTGCCTGATGGAGTCTTAAAAATCTAGACAATGTAATATATATATATATATATATATCTTCTTTTTTATTATTTAGTTGATGGAAGTGAAAATGAGTGACCTTTGTTTAACTTCCTCCATTTACTAACGTACTACTAGTCAACAACCCATACAATACACACGGAAAAAAAATATCAATAAAATATGATTGAGTCTTTTTAACGGGTGCTTTTAGAGCAATTATTAATAAATCATTTTAAGAAAATTTTGACACAATTTTTTAGGAAATAGAAAAAACTGTCAAAACATTAAGAGTATATTTGATAACTGTTTTTTCCTCTTATTTTCTATTTTCAAAAATAATTTTTTATTTTTGAGACTAAAAAACTTATTTGGCAACCCAAAATGGACAGAAAACAAAAACTGTTCTCAAAACTCAATTTGTGAAGGAAACTGAAAACATGCAAGATGTTGTTTTCAGTTTCTAATTTTCAAAATTCAATAAAAACACGCATTTAATTTAATGAATTTGTCTCAGTTAATGAGTTGGCATTAGAGTTCAAATCCTAGTAACGACATATTTTAGTTTTTTTTTTTTTTTTTTTTCAAAAAACTATGAGTATGTTTGGTAACTATTTTTTCCCTTTATTTTCTGTTTCTAAAAACAATTTTCAATTTTTTAGACTAAAAAACTTATTTGGCAACCCAAAATAGACAGAAAATAAAAACTGTTCTCAAAACTCAATTTGTGAAGGAAACTGAAAACATGCAAAAGATTGTTTTTAGTTTTTAATTTTCAAAAGTCAATGAAAACACACATTTAATTTAATAAACCTGACTCATTTAATGAGTTAGCATTAGAGTTCAAATCCTAGTAACAACATATTTTAGTATTTTCTATTTTCTTTTCTTCAAAAAATTATCTTTTTTAATTTCAACTAACCA
The DNA here is from genome assembly GCA_032727855.1 of Quercus ilex subsp. ballota. Classification (NCBI taxonomy): domain Eukaryota; kingdom Viridiplantae; phylum Streptophyta; class Magnoliopsida; order Fagales; family Fagaceae; genus Quercus; species Quercus ilex. The sequence continues at coordinate 58,377,501 of CM064910.1, forward strand.
AACATGTTTTTTATTTCAAAAATACAAGAAAATTGTTTTTTATTTATATTTCCAAAAACAAAATTTTGAAAATAGAAAACAAAAACTGTTACCAAACATAACTTATATTTTTAATTTTAACTAACTAAACATATTTTTGATTTCAAAAATACAAGAAAATTATTTTTTCATTATGTAAGGTCACTATTTGTGTCCTAGGCCCAAAAATGTAAAGGATCTAGGCCCAAAGAGCCCAATACAATAAATTTGTAGAAAGTAAGTTGAAAAACTAGGCTCTAATGAGTTGAGCAGCAATTATAGTGGATCCAGATGACAATAAAGTAAAAATAGATTGGTTGTATCTAATGGAAATCGTCATCGACACAGTCTGAGGAGATCAGTTCTTGTGTATACTTCTTGAAATTGGTTACAAGTACAATTCTTATTGTTACAATAATTCTCTCTTAATTCCTCGATCCTTCTCTTTCAGGACATTCCTTCTACTTTATACTATCTTCCTCATTTTATCTCTGCCCTCCACGTGTAGATTAGATTGTTGGTGTTAATTCTTGTCATATCAACACCTTCTTGAAGTCTTTGGAGAGTAGCTGTGAGGTTGAAAACTACTGTTCATGTATCATTTCCTCATTAATGCGACCAGAGAATTAGCTGCAGAATATTTAATGCTGTGGTAGTAGCTTTCCCTTAGATATTTAATAGCTTTCATCTGTCTTATTCCTTCTTGATTCTTATCCTCATCAATGGAGTTGTCCAGAACGTTGCTCTTGATGTTAGACCACACCTTCTGACCTTAGCTTTGCTCAGTTAAGGAAGCATTCCTCCTCAGACCACTTTTTTGGACCCTCATGACCATACCTCACCTCTTCATTCATTAACATGGACTCCTCTGACAGTGTTTCCCCGTCCTCAGACTACTTAATGTCCTCAAATTGGGCGCCCGACCCAATATACACATAGATACGTACTTCTAGGCCTACCACCCCTACACATTATATTCCCAAAAACAAGTTTTTGAAAATAGAAAACAAAAACTATTACTAAACATAACCTAATTTTTTTTTCTTTTTCAATAAAATTTTTCCTAAAATGGTTCACTAACAAATGTCCTTAGGGCATCCGTTAACATTTCTCAATATGATTTTATATTTTTAAAAAAATGACTTTCTCCTTGTTTAATTTTGTATATAAATATGAATATGATAATTATGGTAGTTATTAATAGGTATTTATTATGATTGTTATATACATTTATTATGAGAATTATTATTATAGATATTTATTATAATAATTAATAAGTATTTATTAAGATATTTACTAATACTATATAATTATGGTAATCATTAAGGGAAATTGCACTTTTCCCCTAATGATTATTAAACACCCGTTACTCACCTCTACCCTTTCCTTTAAAAAATCTCATTTACTATATAAGCCACAATAGAAACAAAAATAGAAGCAACATATTGAAGAACAACTTCTCTCTCACCATCTTAGAAATCAAAATTTCAAACCCAAATCTCATATCATGACCTGAAGCCTAAAATAGGTTGAATTTCCGTTCTACTTCTCTTCATATCTTGGTTAGCATCTTTGGCGTTTAGCCGAGCCACGGACATTACCCTAGATGAATAGGAACCAGTTCTCCTTGGCGCAGCGAAAATGACATTTATTGTTCCCAAAGGGGGTTTGGAAGAATCATCCCTACGAGATTGTGAGCTAGCCTGGCCGCTCGGACCATTGGAATGGTGTAAAAGTTGTTTTAACTTACCTTTACGGACATGCTGGTCTAGGTGATCCCACAGACTCCTACAATCCTTTGTGGTGTGTCCATGATCTTGGTGGTATTGGCAATATAGGTTGTGATTGCACCTTTCATTGTTTTCTACCATTTTATTTGGCCGTTTAAAGAATGGTTCATCCTGATTGTTCAGCAAAATCCCTACGTGGTTTGTTGTTGCTGTACCGATCCGACCTGAAATCCTTCCTCTCCTGAGGGATAACCTTATCCTTTCCTTTCCCTTGCTGCTGATCTTTTTCAACTCTTTTATACTTATCAATCCGATCCATGAGCTGACGCACATTAGTAATGGGCCTACTAGTCAAGGATTTTCTCAAACCGTGCTCGGCTGGAAGGCCGAGCTTGAAAGTACTGATGGCCACGTCGTCGAAATCACCTTCGATCTCATTGAACATCTCCCAATATTTGTCGGAGTATGTTTTAAGATTCTCCCCTTCTTGCATACTCAAGGATAGAAAGGAAGCCAATGACCCAGGAACTCTCCTGCAAGTCACGAACTGGGAGCCAAATGCTTGAGTGAGCTCATGAAAAGAGTTTATGGACTCTGCCTTTAGGCTGTCGAACCATCTCATTGCGATGGGTCTGAGACTTGATGGAAAGACTTTGCACATTAAAGCCTCGTCCTTGGAATAGACAGCCATTCTTTGGTTGAAATGGCTCACATGCTTAACAGGATCTGTTCGTCCGTTGTAAATGGTGAATGTTGGCTGATGAAAACGCCGGGGAAGTTTTGCCCTCTCAATCTTACGCGTGAAAGGAGACTTGGAGATTTGGTTTAAGGCTCTGCACATAGCATCGTTTCCCACGCCCCTATGTGGTAAGCTTCTAAACCGCCGCTCGTTATGGTGCTCTTTTTTGTAAGAGAAAGACTCACTAGGTGGAGTTCGAGACCTCCGCCTGTAACTAGTGTCTCTTCCATCGTCAGAAGAAACGTCACTGTCGGGGAAAGCTCGCCTCCTTTTTGCATGGCGTAATTCCCTCTTCAACTGGTCAATCTCCAACTCTATACCCCTATTGCTCTTTACATGGGAGATATGACTTCCACCTTGAGGTTGACTCCTCTCAGTGTGCGTGGTGTGTACACTTCCTTCACGATCACCTCTCTGTTCGAGGTTAAGGAAAGGATCACCATGTTGGGATTCCCTCGACTTTGCTTGTTGTGGACCTGGTTTTGCCATAGTTGACCGTTGCCTTCACTATAACACAAACTCTTTCCACAGACGGCGCCAATTGTAGAGTCACAATTTGTAACCCAAGTCCAAAAGATATGAAATGTAAGCCCAATGAGTCTAGTACAATAAATTTGTAGAGAATGGGTGAAAGAACTAGGCCTTTAGTGACTTTAACAACGGCTATAAAGGATTTGAACGATGAACAAATAAGAAAGACATGTAAAAACTGAATGAACTGGTTGTCCGAGGAGATGGATTACCAAATAAACCAATAGAAAAGAGTGCGAATATAGATTTGAATATTACAGTTGTTCTTTTCTGATTTTTTCCGATCCCCCTCTTATGGGAGGTCTTTTACATTATATAGTTACTTTCAGACCATCCTCATCGTACACTTGTTAATCATCTGATCTTTTACTTGAGTGCATGTCCTATCAGACACCTTCTTTAGCTTTCTGTGAATGGTGGTAGGTGAGACTGCACTATTCAGGGGTCCTCTTCACATAAATGCGGCCAGAAAAGTTGCTGCTGTGCATTTAATGTGGTGCTAGCAGCTTTTCTTTTAGATATTTTTGAGCTTCTATCGTCTTTGTATGTGCCTGAGGTTCATCCTTATCGTTGGAACTTCCTGGAAGGTCACCTTCACTACCCAAATACAGGTTTGATCAATATTTATCGTATCCGAGGAGGAGATACTGCTCAGACTATATTCCTCCATTCTTTCCTTACGTGATTCTCAACTTTGGGGCCTCTCTTAATCATTTACTCCTCCTCGAACATGTCCACGTCTTCGGATAAGGCCCAAGGCCCAATATACGAATTTAGGCTCTTACCCCCACAATTTCCTTCCTACCCTACCTCAGAAAAGCAAAATCAGCTTTCAAATTTTCTTTCCATTATTTCCCCTAAGCATTATCCAATGATGTAGGAGTAACTAGATCATTAACTTTTAGATGAAATTTCCACAACTTGGGTCTTAGCGATAATTACTGCATAAGGATAATGGCTAGGAGGAGGATTGAAAGCCATTATGGCGTTGCTTTTTAGGATTTAGAGTTCTGTTGTTTTTGTCACTGTATTATGTATAGTTGTAATTTATTGGATTTTCACATGGAGATTATGCATTTGAACAAACCTTATCAAATCCATGTTCAAATTAGATTGAAATTAAACCATATTCCTTTTCACTGCCAATTTGAACTCCTGCCCTTTCCCTTCCCTTTTCTCTCAAGCATCAAACCGCATTGATTTAATTTGGTTAGAAACGTGGAGATAGAGAACAACATGGCAGCAATATGTTTGTTATTTAACAAAGTATCGTAGGTTGTGGATTTTTATTTTTTATTTTTATTACTGTCGGCGACCTGGCTGTGGAGGAGATAGAGAAAGAGCCGTGCAAAGAGAAACAGAGAGAAACATGCAGTGGAGAGAGAACTACAAATTTTTTTTGGGTTTAGAAATAAGTATGGAATGTATTAAATAAAGGATAATAAATTAGATAAATTAGAATATTAGCATTAATTGGGGTTTTTTTTTTTTTTTTTTTTTAACCGTTGAATCTACTTAAAATCCAATGTTTAAAAAAATGTGTAACTCTTTAGAGTTACACTAGGTGTAATTTGAACCCATCTTATATATATATATATATATATATATATATATAAATAATATTGATATGTAAAATTGTTGTGCCTTCAAATAAAAAAAAAAGATATGTAAAATTGTGAGGCTTCAAAAACTAATGCGGCAAAATATTATGAGATCAACCAAAAATCAAACCTCTTCAATTTTAGATATATTATAGATTAAAGAATATATTTCACATCCAAAATAAATAAAAATTCCTACATTAATTATCAATGCTCTTTGTAATTTATGCTCTATGTATGATTGGAGTGGAAAAGGAGACTATGGAAAATAGGGGAAGGAAAGGAAAGAGCTATATTTATCTAAAAAAAAAAGAAAGAGGAAGAGCTATAAAGGAAAATGTGATTTTTCATTATTTAGTCGAGGTAAAAGGGAGATAAAAAAAAGTGGGTTTGTTGGAGGTTTCATTTGGGGGTGTACCATTTTTTTTCATCCAAATTGGAAAGATTACTAAATTAGCCCTCCACTTTTCCATCCTTATATATATTGTACTTTTATATAATAAAGGAATAATGAGGTCTATTTCTTGCTTGATTGGCTATCATGCCAGTTCTGCTTTCAAAGACCACTAAAGACAAAGAATCTAGTCCTCTATGGACTGCCTAAGATAACGAAGTTTAAAATCCACATGCTTTCCTCGGTCTTGAGAATCTTTTTTGCAGGCCCACAAGGGCGGGCTTTCAGCGGCGCAGATGATTACTTCGATCTCTGGCTTTTTGATCTGACCAAGGGGGATCATGATGCTGATGACCCATTTTGAGAGAGAGAGAAGGGGCCTGCGCTTTGAGAACACCGTGCTTAAGATCTTAGATGGAAGGTCTTTTTGGCTTGATTCAGAAGGGGCTCGGCCCTTTCACAAAAGAGAGCAAAAGTTCCTGTTGTCATGATAGGGGGGGAGCATTCCCCTATTTGCTTCAAAGAAAAGGGACCCCTTAACATACGGAAAGATAGATTCATCTCGCTTTGAATCGTCTCCAACATTTGTAATCTCAGAGGGAAGAACGTCTGGTTGCAACATTCTATGGTTGTATAAGGAGGCGGTTAAGCAGAATCATCGACTCTCATAACATTGATATGAAGATAGCGTATAACGAATGTATAGGAATGATCATTTTTATTCCCAATTCCCCAGCGAACACATATTTTGAGCAAGACGGGCTCTTTCTATCTAAATCGAGAGAGATGGGGGTAATGCAGAAGAAAGAGCTCGTAGATAAGGAGAATTTCTACCCTTTTTTCAATTTCATCGATATTGATGAGGAATCCCTGGGGGGAAATGAGCTCTCACTCTTTTCTTTCGCCATTGTACCATTAAGAAAGCGAGAGGAAGAACCATCTACCGACCTCTACCTCAGACTCAGAGAGGACGATGGTCGGCAACCAACCCATGTCATGGCATTCATAAAAGAGACGGCAGTTCTGACTGTCTGGAGAAGCTAGTCCAATCACGCACGAGATTACGCCGTTTGGCCAATAGCCATAAAGGCCGTTCAAGGGATTTTCAAATCACCAGGAAAAAAAAACCTTATTCAACTCTTTCAGAGGGAGCCTGCCAACGAGAAAGAAGCGAGCTTCCGAGAGAGAGCAAAAGGGGGGATGGCCAGGGTCAAAAGAGAGCGTTTGGTCGAAGGAAGGGAGATTAATCAAATTATATGATAATGAATCGGATTCTATTAAATCAGAGTCACCATGCTTATTCTGGTTACAACATTTTTACAACAAATCCTAAGTGGTAGGTTGTTACTGGTTGTTATTGTTGGGACAAAAAAGTAATCTTAGTGTTAGGTTCAAATTTGAACCAATAACAACTAACCACTTGTGATTTGTTGTAAAAATGTTGTAGATGTAGCATCTCTCAATAATAATAAACATTGTGGAATTTTTAGTCACGAAAAGAAAAATTCATAAAATGCAGTTCCTTTAACTTTAATAATAATAATAATAATAATAATAATAATAATAATATATTGCAATTCATATATTGTACTTTTCTGAAATTCATTGTTAAAGTGCCCAAACTTTGTTTAAAAATAATAATCTAGAAAAAAAATGTCCTTATTTTAAGAGTATGAAAACTATGTTAAAAAAATCATATTCTTCATTATATACATACACACCCTATCTCACAAACACCAAACAAACACAAAGAGGAATCCTTTAAGGGTGACTCAAGGATGCTGTCTAGAGTTTTGAATCCAAGAACTTAGGGATCTTATGAGGTTTTGGAGACCACTTGACCAATCCATAGAGTTGATATTAATATGTATTTCTTTAGCAATTAAACCTTCTTAGTTTTTTTTTAGGAAATTAAACTTTTATTCATACAAGATAAAAATTATACTCTAGCCTAATTTAAGTGTATAGGTGTGTGAAACTTCCTCTTGAAGACTTAAACTTTGGTTTTTGTCCCCCCTCTCCCACACCTCATAAGCACTTATACTTGTGGAGTGACCATCGCACCGATAATGCGCAGTGGTAAACTTTCTCAATTGATTTACGAAAATAAAAATATAATTTTAGGAAAGCTTCTATAATTCAATTAACATTGCTTTAAAATGATGTGAAAAATAAATGAGATTGGTGGATTTTAAAAATAATAATAAATAAATGTTTTTTTTTGGGTGATAATTTGTTACATATTAGTTTGTAAAAAAACTGGTGGTATTTCTAGCATTACCCTTACTAAATTTGTATTAAGACTGGTTCTCAAAAAAAAAAAAAAAAAAAAATTGTATTAAGATTCTCTAAATTTCCCTTCTAGGAAAAAGTTCTTTAAAATGTCATCTATTCAATGTCGAAATGCGTGAATTGGATTTTTGTGACATAATTAATATTAGAAAAAATTATTAGCACAATTTTGATATTTACTTAAATCATTAAAGATGTTATAAAAACTAATCTACCAGCTTTAAATAGAAAAAAAAAATATATATATATATATATATATATATTTGAGTGTTGTTATCTTCAAAAATATAAAATATTCCACTTCATAATATTCTAAAAATTATCTTCAAAAAATTTATTTAAGTTTTACTCTGTCCTATATTCTTATGGTAAAATTGGAGGTGATATCCTAATCGAATGAATCCCAAGAAAATATTCTAAATTGACAATTCTTACATCCACGCTCTCTCCATGAAAGTACCAAGCACTCTTCCACTTTCCTTCCTTTCTTCGTCAAGTCTCTCTAGTACCCTAACGTACAAACAACGGTTACAGTCACACTCAAACTAAAGTAAATTGACCGATTGGACTCCCCCTAGTCCCCACGCGCTCATCTCATTTCACTGCCATTTCCCAGAAACCCAAAAAAAAAAAAAAAACATTCACAACCCAAACAGACAACCTTATATATGTTTAACTGAAACCGCTTTCTCTCACTCTGCGTACACAAAGCAAAACTGCCGAGTCAGTGAAACGGCACTCTCTAAAAAATGGCCACAGAGTTGGAAGAGAAGTTGATAGAAGAAGAACTCGGGTACCCGATTCGGCTCTCGGAGCAAGTTCGGGCCGCGGTGGACGAAGCCAATTTGTTTAAACTTGAGTGTTCTGAAGTGGGCAAGCAAGTGGACCGGGTTTCCCAGATGCTCCGAACCATGACCCGGTTCGCTTCCACGGCACAGTTTCTTTACGACCGGCCGATTCGGCGAGTGACCGCCGAGGTGTCGAAGAACTTAGAGCGTGCCCTAGCCCTAGTCCGGAAGTGCAAGCGCCGGAGCGTTCTCCGACGCGTCGTTACGATCGTGAGCGCCGCCGATTTTCGCAAAGTTCAGAGCTTTCTTGAGTCTTCCGTCGGAGACATGCGGTGGCTTCTCAGTATCTTCGACACCGAAAACGGCGGCGCCGGCGGCGGCGGTATCAACCTCTCGCTCCCTCCGATCGCCAGCAACGATCCGATTCTCTCCTGGGTTTGGTCCTTCGTCGCCACGCTCCAAATGTCCCAACTGCCCGAGAAAATCGAAGCCGCGAACGAGCTCGCTTCGTTCGCGCGAGACAACGATCGGAACAAGACGATCATCGTCGAAGAAGGCGGAGTTCCGCCATTGCTGAAGCTCCTCAAAGACGGCGCGTCTCTCGAGGCGCAAATTGCTGCCACGACGGCCATTTATAACCTGGCGAATGACCAAGAGCGAGTGCGAGCGATTGTGAACGAGCTCGGAGTTCAGATTATAGTGCAAGTGCTCTCGGACTCGCCGATGGTGGTTCAAACTCAGGCCGCGAGGCTGGTGGCTCGAATGGCGGAGTATGACCCGGTTGCCCAAGAGGATTTCGCGAGAGAGCACGTGATTAGGCCGCTGGTGACGCTGTTATCGTTCGAGACCTTTGTGGATGATCATAAGGACCAATCGAGTAAGCAAAGCTTTCATTCAATCGTTCAAATTAATAAGCAAATGGAGAAGAAAACATTGACTAGACCGAATAGCAGACCTTATTCGAATTCGAATTCAAATTCAAATTCTAATTACTATCATTATTATTATCATAATAACGAGGGGAGTAGTCGGGCCGGGCAGCATAGGAGAGAGAGGGAGAATGAGAAGCCGGAAGTGAAGCTTAGTTTGAAAATTAGTTGTGCCGGGGCATTGTGGATGCTCGCGAAAGGGAGTGTGTTGAATAGTAGGAGGATAACGGAGACGAAAGGGTTGCTTTGTTTGGCGAAATTGGTTGAGAAAGAAGAGGGCGAGTTGCAATACAATTGCTTGATGACTATAATGGAGATAACGGCTGCGGCTGAGTCTAATGCTGACCTTAGACGTTCTTCGTTTAGGATTAATTCGCCGGCTGCCAAGGCAGTTGTGGAACAGCTGTTGAGGGTTATTAGAGAGTTGGACAACCCTATATTGCAAGTTCCGGCCATAAAGTCAATTGGTTCATTGGCTAGGACTTTTCCGGCTAGAGAGACTTGGGTTATTGATCCGCTGGTGACTCAACTTAGTCATAGAAACCCGGACATGGCTGCCGAAGCTGCCATTTCGCTGGGGAAGTTTGCTTGTCCAGATAATTTTCTCTGCGTGGAGCATTCCAAGACAATAATTGAGTATAATGGTGTGCCGCAGTTGATGAGAATGCTGAGGGCCAATGAATGGACACAGTTGCACGGCTTGATTCTCCTTTGCTACCTTGCAATACATGCTGGTAACAGTGAGGCTTTGGAACAAGCTAGGGTTTTGACTGCCCTCGAGGGGGCAGACCGTACTGTGGTTGCACAGCATCCTGAGTTAAGAGAATTGGTTTCCAAGGCAATAGACCATCTGAATCTGTTTCAAGTTGGTGTTCAATCTCAAATGCATTCATTTGTTCCTTGAATATAAAACTTTAGATTAGTGGACCCAGTGTTTTTGTAGGGGCATTACTATGCTGTTCAGTACTCTTGAGTGGGGTTAATGCTTTTTGATTAGATGAAAACAGTGGTTATAGAAACATACACAGTTGCTCAATAAGGAAATACAATAGTTTATCAAATTAGATTGTCTTGCGGAAATGAAATTATGCACAGTTAAAAGCAGATTGGTTTTGTAGATCTGTTATTTTTAGGAACTGGTTAAAATTCATGCCCCCCCACCCCCCATTCTCCCTTTGCATTTAAATGCTTTCCCTTGAAAATTTTCATTATATCAGTTAAAGGTACGGCATAGCCAAAACAGCAATGCATTTGATTAATACCTATAGTGCACTGGTGCTGGTAATGATACTGTTTTGACTCTATTCACCCGCTATTTTCTTGGTCAGTGCTGACTACTTCCCTGAATTATGTCCCCTTAAACTATGCTATGTTTTTCCTGATGCATTTGAATTATGGTTTTCTTAAGTAAAATGAAACACAGAATTTTCAGGCAACCATCCCCGGTTGGTGCATCTTCACATTTGAAGCGGACTGATCTTACTGTTCTTCCTATCTTGCATGCTTTCTTTGTAGTGTGATTGCTCTATGTTTTTTGGGGTTTTCTCTCTTTTTATGACCTGCAGAGACTTGTTCTCTTGATTAGCATTAATTGGCTTTTGAGGACAGAGCATTTTGATCGGTAAGGAGTCTACAAATTAAAATATGTTCAGTGTCTTGGATTATCAGAGGTATGATTACGTACAGTTGTCATTATCAAGTTGAAATTCCAAAAGTGCTAAAGTTCTATTTGTTAGAGATATTTTGGCTACAGATTTATGATTAACATACATGTCAGTATTCTAAATTTAGTTGTGTAAATGCTTCATGCATGTAAACTAAAATTTAGACTTTCAAGACAACAAATATGATTATGATATGTTAGATTGAAAATGGAAATTACGGTCATATATTCCTGATAAATGCAGTGCTTTGAGGAATATATTCTTATCATGCATCACTGACACACATTGAGGATGAAACTCCAGTAGTATGCTGTATGCGATGATATTTAATTTAGAAAGAAAGATTGAAAGAAAATAGGTCTTTCTTTAGAAGGGGAGTCACAACTTTGGCAACTGCAACAATGAGGTGGAGAAAGACCGACAAGCTTACAAATCACACATCCATTTGGGGGAAATATTTTAAATCCCTTATAGCCCAACAAGAAACAAAGAGTTCCAACTGTCAAGTTCATTTAGATTGTGTTACAGCTAGAGGGGTTATTTAAAGAAGGATCTTGAGAGGGGGAAAAATTAGTCCTATGACTGTACCAGCAAATACAGGGCATTTCTTCTGACAATTCACAATACAGTACATATGATACACTAGTAGTATTATTAAAAATCCTATCCTTGAGAGGATCTACTTCACCGAATTTCATCATAGCTAAGTTTTCATATTTTTATGGCTAACCGTCACTTTGTTTAGTTTTACATAGCAAACTTTTAACATCTTTGCTTCGATTGATTCTACAAACGTTGCTAGTTATGGGGGAAAAGCAATCACATGGATCTTTTAGTTTATCATCATAAGCTGCCAAGTATATCTTTCATTCTTAAATTTTGACAGCCTATGGGGGAGGGTTCTGACAACTCTTAGTAGAGGCCCTAGCCTTATAAGGTGAAATTATTGTTTTGTTTTTGCTCATAACTTTAGCAGTGGGATACCCTGAGAGGTTTTTGTTATCAAAGTCTGTGGGAGGTTTTTAGTTCTTAACTTGTTCACATTTCTTCACTATGCCTTCCTATTTGCAAAATTATTTAATTCAATTCATTCCAAATGTCTCAAATAAGAGCTATACCAACTCTGTTCTAGAGCATGGTAAGGCAAGGCCAGGATAATTTTAGACTAAAAGCACTCTCTTTCTTCTTTTTTTTGATAAGAAAAGCACTGTCTCTTGGATTCATGCTTTGTGTTCTCGTCTATTTTGGTTTAGTTTGATGCAGTGCAACTTTGATTTTCACCATATATGTCTGTCCTTGGTGAACTTGATCATTTCGGTTTGATTTTGTGTTGTTTCAGACTTATGTGAGATGTAACATCCTGGTACTTGCTTTTTTGTACGAGTTCAATGCTTGTTTTCAATTGTGTTTGTGTGTTTAATTGTATAAAGTGGTTGGAAGCCTACCATCCTACTAATAGCTAGAATCATAGTTTGGTGTTTCTAGACATCTTTTATTGAGTTGATGACCATCCAATAAACTTAAATTATTATGGAGAACAGCTATATTTTGAAAGGTATTGGCAGACTATTGGATGGTTCTTAACCTCCTTGTCTGTTCTAGCTTCATTATTAAATTGAGTTTCCTGTTGAAGTTTCGCATCGACTACATACAATTAAGTCTTAATCAAGAATAGTTCTTGAAGATGCGAAATGCTACTTTTTAAATCATGTCTTCAATGCTCTTACGCTGTCAAAGATACGTGGAAAGCCCATAACCGTCATTTATTTATTTATTTATTTTTAGCGATAGTGATGTTTTAGTACCAAATCCAGTGAGGATTTTAAACCTTGGATATCACGAAATTGAAATAACATCTAATCTCATAGAATTTCATAAATCCTTAGTTGCACTCCTGATGACGGGGTATTTCCAACCTAATTATGAGTGATAAAAAGCAAATGACCATATTTAGCAAGAATTAACTCCAGACCAATATGAGTACAGGTGATGAAAGACACTTTGTCCCATGCACCATGCAAAATCCTATCCGATGGGTGCTTTGATTGAGACCTTACCAGAATAGTCTTAGAAATACAGGATAGGGAGTGTTGAAGTGCAATAACCTCGATCTCATTTTTTTCCCCAAATAGATTTGAATATTTATAAGAGCATTCTTATTAAGGGTTTTAAATGCTAAAATATGCTTTTTTTAACATTTTTGACCCAAAAATTTTCTCCATCAAGAGTCTCAAATGCCAAAAATTTTGGCATTGATGAACAGTGCGGTTTCATATTTGAAACCACACTGTTCACCAAATGGTAAAATGCATATTGTTTTTTTATTCAATTGGGGCCCACTTTTTTTATTCAATTGAGAAAGAGAGAGACAAAGGAGAGAGAAGGAAAAATAAAAAATGATAAAGAAAGAATATTTAAATGGAATGTTAAAAAAAATAAAAGTTTTGATGGAAGAGATGTTGTAAAGTGGGGTGTTATACGTTATAAAATTGGAATTTGAGATAGTAAATGCTAAATTTTTTACAAACCTTGATAAGAATGCTCTAAGAAACCTTACAAAGAAGAGAAGTGCCACCCTAGAAAAAATAATGTCGATTTTATTATCGAAAACCTTATATACTTTGAAGAACTCACGTCTGTTCATCCTCATGGTTTCCTGAATTCTCTTCACCCGGTGTTTGCCCAACAAATACTTGAGGGACAAGGAAAATTTCAATCCTGATGTGCAAACTAACTTCCTCAAGTTATTTTTCTAAAGTTCACCCAGAGATGTATCCCTCAGGTTTGAGCCGTACTCAAAAGTATATTTCAACCTCTCTTTGAGTTATGGACCTAGGTGTAATTAATGTTGAGGAAATACCCGAAGCAAATGTAAAGTGAATGACTTCAAGAGATCAAAAAAGTAGGAAATGCAATTGAAAGAGAAAGTGAAAGAGAAAATGAAAGGAGACCTGGAATGGGAAAAAAGAAAAAGAAAAAGGAAATATCATTGAAATATATCTTTCTGTTTATTCTTAAAGTAAGTCTAAAAGAGAAAATAATAATAATAACAACATTTTTCACCACCACTGAGGTGGTAGGTTGTGATTGATGTACGATAAAAATAATGTTAATAATAGTACAAATTAAATGAAAGTAATGTTACACTAATCACAATTATTAATCTCAACAAATTGTGAAAAAAGTTGTGAAATTGGTTGCGCCTATAGCATTGTTGTCTTTCCTATTCTATTCCTGAGACTCCCTTCAACAAAGTGAGTCACAACAAAAATTCATTATAATTTCACTACACCTCTTTAATTTGCCAACCAACTCACACCTAGCTCACCATTATCTGCAATTTAAATTTTTTCTAACTCAGTAGACAAATTGGATGTTGTCATGAAATTGTTGAGAATATTTTTTCATAATCCTAATAAGCTTTGGCCATTGAATAATACCAATTCTTGTCCCATATAAAAGAGGGAAGATGTGAAGAAACCAAAGGGCTCATAAATCCTCCCGAGTCCTAAGAAAAATAGTGTTATATTCAGTGATTTCTGCCTCCGACACATCTATTCTTGAGCAAGTTTTTCTTGCTATGTTTGATGGGCTCTCTCTTGCGTTCTCCAAACAACGCTCTCTTATTCATTTCTTGGTTTTAGTTTTGCTTTGGTTCGAGCAAAACAATTACAAAGTAAGAAAATGGTTTCGGAAACACACTTCTGTTATAGAGAGAGTTTGGCGGTTGGAAACGGAAAGAATATGTGTTCATTGACAATAGTTCTTTCGAATCGTTTTGAACCACTTCAGCGGCCCAAGGAAAGATAATCCAATATTAGGCCCAGACAGGCCACTCCTCTTTTTCTTTTTCTTTTTTCTTTTTTCTTTTTTCTTTTTTTTTTTTTTGGTAAAAATAAAAATTAAAATAAAAAGGTTGAAGGAGAGAAGACAAAATCTTCTACAATGCTGTATGGGCATCCCCACTGACTACACGTGGGTCAAATACAAGGGTGTTTTAAACTTCTGGTTTAAGCCACTCATTTTTCGTTATACTTTATAGAACTTTTTTATGGTACACAATTTTCTACAATTCTTGCCCATGCAAGGAAATTCTAACATTTTTTTTAATGATAGAAAAAGAATTTCAAATTTGTGTCGTTCATTCTATGATAATTGCTATTCATCATCAAGCCAATATATTAATTAGTTTTTAGTGTATGCTGGGTTTGACCAATTCTCTTATTCAACTTCAAGAGATTTACCAATTGTACTAATTAGAACCCACTAGGGCAATGCTAACCTAAGAAGCAACAAATTTGACAAAAATGTGTCATATGCCTGTGTTAATCACAAACATGATTGTATGTCTGTTAGAGGAGTTTTCGACCAAAAATAATAATAACTGAGACACGTCATAGACACATCAAAGTCATAGACAGACATAAGACTCATAACACAATTTGGATATGACTGACCCCTTTTTTTTTTTTTTTTTTTTTTTTATGGAAAATCATTTATTTGTTTTTAAATTTTAAATGAGATTTTTGATAATTTAATTATTACAATATAACTAGATGAGGAGAAACTTGAAACTTTGATTTCCTCGTAAGTCGTAACACAGACTAAATAGTCACTGGGCCAAAATTGGAATCTAATTTCATTTTCCAAATAATATAGTTAGTAGACAATGTTTTCAAACTATATTTTTTACTAACATCTCGAGTCTAAGAGACTCGATTTTGGACTATAAATCAAGTCTTTGAGACTCGATTATAATGGGTTGATCACGTCTGATGTGTATTTTTTTCTACGTGACGTCTACTTGGAAATCGAGTCTCTAAGACTCGATTTATAACCCAAAAATAATTACAAACATTCATACTTAGAAGACCCAAAATGCAGAAACAGCAAAAACGCGGAAAGAAAGAAAAAAAGAAAGAGAGAAGAAGAAGAAGAAGAAGAAGAAGAAATGGAGATGCAAGCTCAAGCCGACCCAGGCTGCGCCAGACCAGGCCGTGCCAGACTCAGGTCGTAGCGCGACCTAGGCCACGTGAGACCCAGGTCGCAACGCGACCCAGGCCACGCGAGACCCAGGTCGCAGCGCGACCCAGGCCTCTCTCACTGCAACCCATGTTTCTATTTCTGGGTTTTTTTCTCTTCTATGATGAACACATATTTTCAGAGTAACTAAGGTCGCTGGCTGTTGTCGTTGTGGTTGTTGTTGTCGAAAATAATATTTTCTTTGTTGTTAAGGTCAAAAGGTGTAAAGGCCAAAATCTTTTCATTTTATGGTAAATGTAATATCGATGTAAATCGAGTCTTAGAGACTCAATTTACAGGTGGACGCCACGTGAAAAAAGTGCCAACTCAGACCCGATCAGAACATGAAAATCGACCCTCAAAGACTCGATTTATAGTCCAAAATCGAGTCTAAGAGACCCGAGATGTTAGTAAAAAATATAATTTGAAAATATTGCCTACTAACTATATTATTTGGAAAATAAAATTAGATTCCAATTTTGGCATAGTCACTGGGTTACAAGATTCTTTGACATAATGCCAAAAATAATTTCCACAATTCCTAAACTTTCTAGCATAAGGATGACCAACCTCCTTTCGATCCTTTACATCCACACATGATTTCCACCTTGAATGAGATCTTGAATTTCATAATTTGATATGCATTATTGGTACCACTTATTTGATTTCTATTTCCTAACTTATTTCAATATGATTTCCACTTCTATCACTTCAGTCAAAAAAAAATATATATGATTTCCACTAAGGATTTCCTAATTTTTAATCCCATCCAAGATCCTTTTGAATACGTAAAAATTTGGAATTCCAATCCCAACTTTTTTTTTCTTTTACGTACTGGCTAAGAAGAAAATAAGGGTTTGTTTTTGTTGTTTAAACAACACAACACATATTTTCATAATATTTTTTCACCCACACATATTTTCACAACACTTAAACAACGTTACTAGAACAACATTACCAAATAGGTCCTAAAGTTTTCGATTGTGCCAACATTGTTTTTTCTTTTCAATTCATAAAATTTTAAAAAAAATTCAAGTGCTATTGACCATTTGGTTCAAAATTTTCCCAATAAAAATGGCATGACTAATGGCGAATGGAGGCTCATAAAAATGCTACCAAATTCTACAATAGTTTCATGTGAATGCAACTGGTGCAACAGGTGACTACATTCCCTATGGAAGATGAATTCGAATATGAAGGCCGTGCAATATAATATGATAGTTGAATTTGTTAGAAATTGGGCTGGTTTTGATCCAACCCATAAACCATGGCCCATGGATCGTCCACATGAGTTATCTGATAAGTAAGTTTAAATTTAAACTAACTGATATTGGTATGGGTTATCAATATCAGTAGTGGGGTAATTTAAACTTAATAGATATTGATATGAGTTATCAATATCAGTGGTGGAGTAATTTGAAACTTAAAAAGATAAGATCTTTTAGGGATCACATATATCTGATAGTAAGTGAATCTCTACTAGTATTTAAATACTCCTACATCAGTCAAATAGAGGTTAGACACATTGAGTGAACATATGTATAGTTTTGAGTGCTCTCTCAAAATAAGCCATCTCTCTAGGATATCATCTACTGTTCCCTAGAATTTGGAGCGTGGAGAGACTCTAGTAGCCTTTCCTGCAACTTGGAGGTGTTCCACAAAGGAGATCGTGAGGAGTTCGTAAAGTAAGCAAAGAACAAGATCCGACAATTTGGTAATCTGTTCCAACAAAGGTATGTGTCTATATGACCTCTAGTAAAGTATATATTTTTTAACATTGGTATCAGAGCCAGGTTTATGCTTGTTTTCACTCTTGAATGATGTCATGATCTCTGAAATATATAATCCTATATACATGCTAAAATTAAAAGTTTAAGTAATTTTTTAATTTTTCAGATCTGTAATTTTTTAGGCATGTTATGGCATGTAGAGAGAGAAATAAAAAGCTGTAATTTTTTATTGTTTACATGTAATCCGAAATTTACAAGCTTATTTTGATCCATTAAATCTTCTTTAGGGTCCGTTTGGATACAGCTGAAAACTGAAAACTGAAAAACACTGTAGCAAATAATTTTTAAATGTGTAAATAGTCCATTTTTAATGAAAAAGTTGCTGAAAAGTGAAATTTGTGAGTCCATAAACAGTAAAATTTGTAAAAAAAGTCAAATATTGTGGCTACTGTTCATTAAACAGTAGCCACAACAGTAAATAAATAGTAAAAAAATTGACACAAACCCGTAGAAAAAAAAAAAAAAGCTGAAACGCAAACGTGCGTTTCAGCTAATCAGCCCAAGCCAAACAGGCACTTAATGTCAAATATTTGTTAATGGTTTGAAAGTACATTTCATAAGCTTTAAAACGACAGTTTACATGCTTAATTTAGACTTTAAATGAGAAAGTTATGGTCTTTTAAAGATTATGGTTGTATTTGATAAAATCTGAAAATTTGATGTCTAACGTGGAAGACGATTAACAATAAAAGAAAAATTGTTTTGTAATGGTGTACCGTGCGGGCTCCACTAACCACTAATTGTTTGAGTGGTTATCTAATATAATAATAATAAAATACTAGAGCCTCACGTTGATGTTAGTGTATTAGTTACACTTGAACACTCCTTGTTTCAGTTACACAAATAAAAGGGCCCCACGTTAGTGTATTAGTCACACACTTTTGATAAGGATATTGTGTAGAGCCCCACGTTACCACGTTGATGCCAGCCTCACTTGCACAGTGGGTTTTTCTAGTGTGACACACACACTCACACACACACACACACACACATATATATATATTATATGTAATTGTAGTGGCAATTTTTTTTTAACTGTGATGTTAAAATAGAATTGTGATAATATGAGAAAATTGTGAAATTAGTTTTCTAATTTTCTGTATAATTATGCATGGTTTCAATTTTTGAATTAATTTATGATGTCTTTTTAACATATTGTGATATGATTGAATTGATATTATATGAATGCATTATGTGATGAATATGTATCCAAAGGGTTTATGAGACTCTTTGGCTCATCTCTATAGTTAGAGATTATATTGGTAATTTATGCAACATGTATAGTTTTTATTTATTGTTATTGTGGATGGATGAGACAATTTTTGAAATTATTTGGTAACGTAGCATCCCCAAATTTTTTAATTACAAATAGAATCTTTGTAGTAGGATACTTGAATATGTAATTTTTTGGGCCATTGTTTTTGGCAATGTAATTTAAGGCTATGTAATTTAATTTTGGAAGCCATGTAAGGGGATGTGTTTTACGGTTATCTATAATTTTCAAATTTTGTCTTAGCATGTTGTATGAAATTACCAATAGGGCTTATAGTGGAGCCTATGCACAATGCGTTGTGCACAAAGATGTATGGACACATGTTATATGTATGATTTAATATGTGGATGGTGTGATGTTTTATTCTTCACAAAATTTTATTTAAAAATCAATTAGATGTGTTATTCCAATTTACATAGTGAGAGATGATTATGAGCTTAGCGAAATTTTCGATCTTACTATGTAGAAAGGAATATCATGGTGTAGTTGGATTTTTTGGAAATAAAATTTAAAAATGTATGTGCTAATGTCAACTTGTGTAATGAATGTAGTGAACATGGCCACTAAGAATGTAGTTGCTGATCTAACTAAGGGAGAGAAACTAGATGGAACCAACTATGATATGTAGCATAGAAAAATTCAATATATGCTTAATGAACAAAAGGTCCTTGAAACCCTAACCAATGTGATGATGCAACATGAAAATGGGAATACTGCCCAACATCGCCGTGACTTAGAGGCCTATGAGTCTTGGGTTAAGAAAGATTGTTGTGCACACTTCACTATGCTGAGTAACATGCACAATGATCTTATTGGGGAGTTTGAGAACTACCCAAATGCCCAAGAGATGTGGAACCAGCTTAAGATTGCCTATGGAGGGACTTCAGCAACTAGGTTGCAAGCTCTTACTTTGAAGTTTGAGCAATATGTTATGGATTCAAAGCATAGCATAGCTAAACATCTAAGGACAATGTCTGCATTGATCCGTGACCTAAAGGCTGCTGGCAATAATCTCTCTGATGAACAACAGGTCACAACGGTGATACGTTCACTGCCTGAACCTACTTAGGGGCAAATGAAGCTTGTTTTGACATATAGTGAGAATATCAAGACTTTTGCTGATATTTCTCGTCATCTCGAGCTTGAGGCAGAGCGCATGGGGGAGCACCAAAACACCCTCCTTGTCGCTTAATCTGGGCAGCGGAAGGCATTCAGGCCTAAACGCAAAGGACAAGGGAGGAATGCCAAAGGAGCTGGTAACCTTGGGCCTAAAGAAGGCAAGATAGCAAAGCACCAAAAGGGCAAGCGTGCTAAGAAGGACAAGGCAAAGATCAAGTACTACAACTGTGGTAAGAAGGGTCACTTCGCTCGTGAGTGCACTGAGCCAAAGCAGGTATCCATTCTTAACAACTCTGCTATTACTTATGTTTGTACACATGTTTTTGTTGCTCATACTATTCCTGGGTGGATTGTAGATTTAGGAGCAACCAAACATATAGTCAGAGATAGAGTTGGGTGTGTGGATTACAAAAAGATACCAACAGGCATGCAGTACGTTATTTTGGGTAACGGAGCTC
The DNA here is from genome assembly GCA_032727855.1 of Quercus ilex subsp. ballota. NCBI lineage: Eukaryota > Viridiplantae > Streptophyta > Magnoliopsida > Fagales > Fagaceae > Quercus > Quercus ilex. The sequence continues at coordinate 58,397,849 of CM064910.1, forward strand.
AAGAAGAAGTCATAGGAGTTGGAACCTACCAACTCAAATTGCGTCTGGGACGTACGTTACTTCTTCATGATGTGATTCATGCACCTGGTGTCCAATGTAAACTATTTTCAGTACTTACTATGCTTAGACTTGGATTTAGTTTCCGTTTTGAGGGTCCTCAATTGGATTTTTATTTAAATAAAACCTTGTATGGACATGGTAATTTATCTAATAATTTCTTTATGTTGGATTTAGATCATTCCTCTTTTTCTTTTATTGCTCATAATGATGATATTTCTGATTCTGTAATGTGGCATGCTAGACTTGGACACATAGGAAAAGATAGATTGGCTAGACTAGCTAGAGAAGGCATATTGGGGTCTATCACTAATGTAAGCCTACCTATGTGTGAACCTTGTCTAGCTGGAAAGGCCTGTAGGAAGCCTTTTGGTAAGGCTCCAAGGGCAACTCATCCTTTGGAATTAGTCCATTCGGACATATGCGAACCTATGAATGTTAAGGCACGCCATGGCGCCTCTTATTTTCTCACATTTATAAATGACTATTCACGTTTCAGTTATGTCTATTTGATCTCCCATCGCTTTGAAGCATTAGATTGCTTTAAGCGCTTTATGGCAGAGGTTGAGAATCAGAAAGAAAGGAACCTAAAGGTTTTTCGAACTGATAGGGGTCGTGAATATTTGTCTAAACAATTTTAGGAACTGTGTGAGGAAAAAGGGATACGCAAGCAATTGACGATTCCTGGTACTCCACAACAAAATGGTGTTGCAGAGAGAAGGAATCGTACTCTATTAGAGATGGTTAGACTGATGATGGAATGGTACTTCATTGAAGATGATTTTCCAAGCATCAGTGAAGCAAAACAAGATCTTCAGCTTTATGAGCTACAAGAACTTGAAAGTGTCATACCATCTTTAGGTGAGGGTGGAGAATCACAACTTCATCCTGAAATCGCCAAAGATAGTGGGAGTGATTTTGCTCCTAATGGGAGCAAACCACTAGATAGTGGCACACAAGGATCCAAGGTATGTAGAAGTGAACGTGGAACTATTCCCCGTCGTCATTTTGAGATTGAGGGGGAATCTTTTATATGTGATTCACTGGACCTTGATAAGCCTGCTTCCTATGAGGAAGTATTAGCTTCACCTACTTCACATGAATGGATAATTGCTATGAGGGATGAGATGGATTCTATGGCAAAGAATCAAGTTTAGGAGTTGGTTGACCTTCCGCCTGGGCGCAAAACCATTGGAAACAAGTGGGTTTTAAAAATAAAGCGCAAGGCAGATGGATCAATTGACAAATATAAGGCTCGTCTCGTGGTGAAAGGCTATACCCAAAGAGAAGTGATAGATTATGATGAGACTTTCTCCCCAGTGGTGAGATTTGTCTCTATTCGCCTTATTCTAGCTATTGTTGGACATTTGGATTTGGAACTCTTCCAAATGGATGTAAAGACTGCATTTCTCAATGGAGAACTAGATGAGGAGATCTATATGGATCAACCTATTGGCTTTGAGGTCAAGGAACAAGGGCGCAAAGTGTGCCGCCTTAAGCGTTCCATTTATGGCCTAAAACAAGCGTCTAGACAGTGGTATTTCAAATTTCATAAGGCTATTACTTCGATTGGTTTCGAAATGATGGAAGAAGACCATTGTGTGTATGTCAAACGATCAGGAAAGAGTTTACTTATCCTGTCTTTGTATGTGGACGACATTTTGTTGGCTGGAAATGATATGGAGATGATTGTCACCACCAAAAGGTGGTTGTCCTCTATTTTTGAAATGAAGGACATGGGAGAGGCTAATTATGTGCTTGGAGTTAAGATCTTCAGGGATCGCTCAAAGAAGCTTCTTGGTTTGTCTCAAGAAACTTACATAAAGACGATCTTAGAGCGATTTCGTATGCATAATTCCAAACCCATAGACACTCCAATTGAGAAGGGACATATATTAAGGCTTGAAGATTGCCCTAAATCAGAAAAGGAAAAGAGAGAAATGACAAGAGTTCCCTATGCAAGTGCAGTTGGAAGTCTTATGTATGCTATGTTGTGTACTCGACCAGACATCTGTTTTGCAGTTGATATAGTTAGTCGTTATCAAAGTAATCCCGGACCTGTTCATTGGCAAGCAGTTAAGAGGATTTTTCGATACCTTCGTGGGACATCGGATCTCATTCTTTGTTATCAGGGTGGAGATTTGAGATTAAGAGGTTTTTCTGATGCTGACTGGGCCAGTGATAGAGATGAGCGCAAGTCCACTACAGGTTATGCATTTCTACTTAGTGGTGCAGCTATCTCTTGGTGCAGTAAGAAACAGTCTTGCATTGCTTTGTCCACAATGGATTCTGAGTATGTTACTTGTTTAGCAGCAGCACAAGAAACTGTTTGGTTAAAGAGATTTTTCCAAAGCCTAAGGGTGACATCTCTTGCAAATGAAGCTATAAAGATGTATTGTGATAATATGGCAGCCTTGTCTCATGCTAAAGATCCTAAGTATCATAGCAAAAGCAAACAGATACAGACTCGTTATAACTACATTCGCCTTGTTATTACACAAGGAAAGGTGATCCCCCAACATATCTCCACTAGCAAGATGGTGGTTGATCCACTTACTAAAGCCATTGCTAGAGATGCCTTTCAGGCTTATGTTAGGAGTTTAAGACTTTGTAGGATTTGATATGTTTTTTGGATACCTTATGGACATTTATGTTTATTCATACTTTATGCAATAATGATATTATTCATTTTGATTCATCTTGTGATGTGATTGATATTGCATACTAAGCACACATTATTTGAGAATATGTCACCAGGCTTAGATTGGTCTACTCACATAGACGATCACCCTAGCGCTTGAGTAGCGAGCAGGATGAGACATAGTGATCACCTTGACGCTTAGGGAGGTGTGCAAGATAATGTAATGAATGTTGCCTTAATTAGGCTAAGATGAGACTTATGGGAGTTGCACTTGAAGTGTATCCACAACTTCATGAAGCCTGAATAAAGCCAAATGTGAGATCTTGGACAGGAACTTGATGTGTAATTGTGCTAAGAAACTCAGGTTGGTTGCTTTTGTGGCAATTGGACTAAGATTTGTACGGTGTTTGAGTGTGACAAGCCTAGTTGAGTGGGAGCTCCACCATAGCATACAAATTATACTGTATGTGCTATAGCTGACCAATTAAGGGAGTGATTGGATAGATCCCTACTCCGTCACAATGTGAGCCCTAGTCGACCATTATATGGTCCATTATGTGCCCTTTTTCGACCTAGAACTATGTCATGAAGTGAATGTTTGATGTCGCTACTTTAGCATGTCATCTCAGGGCCATGATATATACGGTCTCGCGGAGCATGTCTAGGAAAACGATCAAGTGTAAATGAATTGACATGAGTGTCTGGGGAAGATTATTTAGAACACACCATTTATTTTATGGCTCATAGCCTGGGCGATTATGAGGAATTTGTTTTTCAACATAATCATGTGCATATTATATGGTATTGGATCAAGTTTTGCTTTGAGTTTTGAACTCATGAGGGATTAAAGAAACTTGATTAGGTGTGATCAAATAATCTGGGGCATAGACGAGATACTATGAGTGATGTACTATGTTAGTTTAGATGGTGACTTAATATAGTACCCTACCCTACCCTACACCTTCTCGTCAGGTCGCATACTCCATTTTTCTGTATAAAGAGAGGATTGGACAAGAGATTAAGAGGAGCCAGTTTTGACTGTAGTACCCAGTGTGGACGAGTGGGAGATGTTAGAAATTGGGCTGGTTTTGATCCAACCCATAAACCATGGCCCATGGATCATCCACATGAGTTATCTAATAAGTTTAAATTTAAACTAACTGATATTGGTATGGGTTATCAATATCAGTAGTGAGGTAATTTAAACTTAATAGATATTGATATGGGTTATCAATATCAGTGGTGGAGTAATTTGAAATTTAAAAAGATGAAATCTTGTAAGGATCACATATATCTGATAGTAAGTGAATCTCTACTAGTATTTAAATACTCCTACATCAGTCAGATAGATGTTAGACACAATGAGTGAACATACATATAGTTTTGAGTGCTCTCTCAAAATAAGCCATCTCTCTGGGATATCATCTATTGTTCTCTAAAATTTGGAGCGTAGAAATTAGGAGAGACTTTAGTAGCCTTTCCTGCGACTTGGAGGTGTTCCACAAAGAAGATCGTGAGGAGTTCGTAAAGCAAGTAAAGAACAAGATCCGACAATTTGGTGATCTGTTCCACCAAAGGTATGTGTCTATATGACCTCTAGTAAAGTATATATTTTTCAACAGAATTGATAATGAATTATCCAAGTAATGGGGACAATAGATCGAGTGATTTTACCTTCCAATTCCATATAATACAACAATAATTATTTTTAAAAATTTCTTATTATATACAACAGTAAAATCTCAACTGAATCATCCACGTAACGGAGACAATATATCCAGTAATTTCTCAGTCCAATTCCATATAATACAACAATACTTTCCATATAATACAACAATAATTATATAATAAAAAAAAAATCCACATATTATATACAACAATAAAATCTTTACAAAATAGCAGTTGACAGCGAATTTCAGGCATCAAGTAAATCATTTATGATCCAATGAATCTCCAACATGTCCAGATTATAAGAAAGAAATCAGAAGCTCAATCACTAAGTTCAATTGTCTATGGGACATTAACACCCTGGGAGTGGAAGTAGTAAGTGAATTTACTTTCATGGATAAGGATACCTTCAGGGCTATTCACTGGTCATCTGCTCAATCCAATTATACTGCAAGCAATTTGTAATTAAGGTTGCAGGTCCTGGATCCATCAGATTACATGAACAGCACACCTGGGCTTTGTTTAGAAGATACAGGGCAGCTAGCAGATTCCTCAATGACGCAACTGAGAACTCATACAAAGTAATTGGTTGAGAAATTTCAAACTGCCCAATCCCAAATTCAACACAACTAAATGTGCAATTAGAATCATTAGTTTGGGCTAAAAAACTACTTTGCCTAGGATAAGGCTAAAATATGCCAAGTGTAGAAAAGGATAGGGACATAAGTTCTTCATCTATAGATTCTATACTCTAAACTATGAAGTTCCATCACTCATCAGGAAGAATATAACTAAAGGAAAGGCAGCCAAAAGGAGAGGACAGGGATATGTCCAGGTTTACAAACCATTTATAATATAGCTCAGTGAGATGAAGGCAAAGCTTGCCAATTGTCAGCAAGAAGCATGACTCGATCACGTGAAGTTGCTGAGAGTTGTTGGAGGATTACATTCTTCACATGAGCTGCGGCTCTTTCTCCAGCACAGGTGGCAAGTTCCAGGTACACCACAGCTTTCATCATGTCCCCTTCCTCTAAACTATGAAGTTCCATCACTCATCAGGAAGAATATAACTAAAGGAAAGGCAGCCAAAAGGGGAGGACGGCATATGTCCAGGTTTACAAACCATTTATATTATAGCTCAGCGAGATGAAGGCAAAGCTTGCCAATTGTCAGCAAGAAGCATGACTCGATCACGTGAAGTTGCTGAGAGTTGTTGGAGGATTACATTCTTCACATGAGCTGCGGCTCTTTCTCCAGCACGGGTGGCAAGTTCCAGGTACACCACAGCTTTCATCATGTCCCCTTCCTGCCCAAGTGTAATCATTAGAACCACCAACAAATTATTCAATTAATATAAAGTTTCCATTTATTTCAATCAACAGGAAAAACTACATAATTGGCCAGAGGAGACATTCAAGAGTGCTAATGAACTGCAGCAAGCAAAGGCATTTGGAACAATTAGAACCTCACTACAATGTAAATCTTTAAAAACCATATTTGAACACCCCCCCCCCCCCCCCCCCAAAAAAAAAAAGGCCCATAAGAAGAAGGCAAATAGCTGTCTTTTCTAATCATAACCATAACTTTTTATAACGGGAAGACAGTGAATGTGGTGAAAGAAATGTTTTAAGTTTTATAGCTAAGGATTAAGTTTGATTACATTAGACCCACTTAATCTTAAATTTAGAAAGTTATTATACCACCAGGAAGAGGGCAATGTAGAAAGACAAGAATGCATTGAACAAAAATCACAACTTATATACATCTAAGCTTCATGCCTAACCATATTATGATCTCATAATATTGTCTGATCTCATCTTCTTTTGATCTTTCAGCATTTCATTCTTATTACAAGATTCAATGTTAAGACTTACCTAGAAAAGATTCAATGACATCAGTCTTAGCATAAAGAATCCTACTCACTTTTTTCCTTCACAACACCAATCAATTTATCATTAAAAGAATCCTACTCACTTTACTTTTTTATTTTTTTAATTAGTAAGCAAGCAACACATGCACCTGTGGGTTTTGAACCCACAACTTAATCCTCCACCCACTCTTGGGGAGGAAGTACCATTTGAACCAAAGCTCATCAGCTACTCACTTAACATAAAAATATAGTTATTCCTATAAAAATAAAAATAAAAATAAAAATAATAACTTTGGGTCAATTATCTACTTTGTGCACATATTTTCCTTCAAGTACAATAAGAATGGTGTAGACATGTTACACACAGAAAAGAGAGCAAGTCCATGCTCAAATTGTGCTTTAGTGTGACCACGATCAGCTGCCCGCTTCATCCACTTTCTTGCTAGTTGATGACTATGCACCAAACCTTCACCAGACGAGTAGCATAGCGAGACATTGTACATAGCACGCACATACCCACCTTCTGCAGCTTTTAGATACCATCTAGCCTGTTTCAGGAGAAACCTATCACAAGCAAAACCTTGAATATGATGCACCAAAATAGGAACAGAAATTGCCTAATACTCTCAGATATTCTCATAGAAAACAGCTGAATTTAAGAGAGGAAATTGGTAACGCAACCGTGGCAGGTCATTTGTTGCTAAAATTGCATTAGAGTCAACATAAAGACGACAAGAAATTGTTGATATACAAAATCTAGGAATATCCGAGATATAACAAAATACGTATCATCCTTAGTGTACTATTAAAAGTCAATAATCCAGTATTGGAAAATTTGGAAAGTTAAACCAATATCAGAGCATTTCTTCCCAAAAAAAGTTCACTCATAGATTAAGAATAAAATGAGTAAGTGAAGAATAACATACAGCATCTTTTATATTGCAATTAACCCCTCGGCCTTGATGCAGACAAAGTGCTAGTTGGTATTGAGAACGGACATGGCCAGCAATGGAAGCTTGATATAACCATGTTACAGCTTCCTTCAGATTTGGAGGTTCAGCTACAAGCATTATTACAATTTCCATAAGCACAAGATTGTGTAAATAATGAAAAAAATATAATCAAAGTCCAGCAATTCAGAACTCTGCACTTAAACATATCAAGGATCCATTTGGCTTTGCGTTTTTTAGATAATGTGTTTTTCAAATGAGGGGGAAAATGCATTTCCAAATCACAGCTCAGGGAGAAAATTTTGTTTTCCTACTGTAGTTTTTCACATCAAGAACACTTCTCACAGATTTTATCAATAATTGCATTTATATAAAATTAAATTAAAAATTAAAAATAGCAACTTTTAAAGTTGCTATTTTTTTTCTTATCTTTTCAAAACGCACGTTTTCAAATACTTGGCTCCAAACCTATTTGATAATTGAACAGACCATCCACGCGTAGTCTTATAATTTACAGCGTAATTGGTTAGAAAAGATAGCTCAATACTTGGAGCCAAACTTTGTCCATAGCTAACTGCTAAGCATTAATAATGATGCTCTCATCATACTTTGTATGTTTCTGTTTTTAGCTTTGCCGACTCGTGAATCCCAATGCTAATAGATTTTCTATTTATATCGAAAACACATTCATTATTGTACCCACAACATCCCTAATTGCACGCACAGTACACATTTTTCTCTATTGATATCCACATTTGAAAACAATATTCCTAACGCAGAGACATAAATACCTTGCAAAAAAGAAATGGCCAAATTGCACTGTCCAGCAGGGTCACCAAGCTCCGCAGCTTTGTGATACAAAGCAACAGCCTTGTCCTTGTGACCTGATTCCCAGTAAATCAAACCAGCATCCACCATAGCCAGAGCGGAACCACGAGCCGCGCCTTTCAAGAACGAGTCCAGAGCCTTGTCCAAGTTGGGGCGGACTCCACCATGACCGTGCTTGAACCGCTTCCCCCAACGCAGCAACAGCATCGCCTCTCTCAAGGGCTTAAGCGCCTCGCTCCACGACTTGCACACCAGCGACGCGGCTCGAAGGTTTTGGAGGCTAAACGACGCCGCGATTTTCGTCAACACGTCGTTCGGGAGCGCCGAGAAATCGTGGCCGTCGGATGATCTTGTGTTGTAGAATCCGATCTGATGGGTCGACGTTCGGGTGGGGAATTTCGGACCCTTGATTTTTGATAGTGGAAGGGAGAGGAAGCGAGAACCGTCGGATCGAGCTGGCCAAGTATTCTGCTTCATCTTCTTTGGACTCTCTCACACTCTCTCTCTCTGTGTTTTTAATTTTGTGGACCTAACTAATGAACAATGGAGCGACGGTGGAAATGGGTTCTCTTATAGAGTTTAAGCAATCTCAGCCGCTCGTTTGTTTTATTCATCGCTTCGATTTCGCCACTTCAGAGAAGGTCGATTCGTAACGTTCTGTTGCTGCGAGGCAACCTTTAGCGTACGTATGGTAACTGTTTTCTACTCTATTTTAAAAAAAAAAATTATTTTTTAAATTAAAAAACTTATTTAGCAATCAGAAATAGATAAAAAAATAAAAATAATTTTCAAAACTCGTGAAGGAAATTGAAAATATGCAAAAGACATGTTTTTAGTTTTTAATTTTTAAAAGTCAATGAAAATACGAGTTTAATTTAATGAGTTAGTCTCATTTAATGAGTTAATATTATAGTTCAAATATTAGTAACAACATATTTTAGTATTTTTTATTTTTTTCTTCAAAAAACTATCTTTCTAATTTTAACTAACCAAACATGTTTTTGATTTCAAAAATATAAGAAAATTATTTTTTTTATATTCCCAAAAATAAGTTTTTAAAAATAAAAAACAAAAACTGTTACCAAACATATTCTTAGGATCCAAGATTTTGCAAAATATTTTTTTTATAATTTTTTTGACACTATTACAAAATTATTTATTAGTAAAATAACTTTTCTACCTTTAAAAAAAATAATTAAAAAATCTTTTTTTAGAGAAAGTAAAAAAAAAAAATTAAAAAAAAAAGACCTTAATGTGGAGTCTTGGGCACGCAACTTTAGATTTGAATTCCAGAGTTTTTTTTTTTTTTTTTTTTTTTTTTTTTTTTTTTTTTTTTTTTCTGAGTTGAATACAGTAATATAATAGTAAATCATTAGGTGCTAAGTTGACGTTAATCTATGTTAAAATTATGGTGAAACTGACATTTTATCTTTATTAAAGTTGTGTTTCAAGAAACCATTTTATTTGTTCAATCCACGAAAACTAAAGTGGTAGGTTCAATGAACTTAAAATACATGATGAGATCTTAAATTTCATCTACCATATGATTAATCTATAGAGTTTATGGGTCGAGGGTGCAATAATTTAGCCAAAAGTTAGAACATTATTTTATTATATGGTGATTTCTACCTCATACATTCATCCACGCTTGAGCAACTTCCATTTTACTACATTTGATGGGCTATGCTTGAGAAGTAAGTGACCTCAAATTATTCGGGATTCTCATGAATCAAAATTTGTTGTTACATATATCCATGGAAACTATAATCCGGACTAAAAGCTTTAAAATTAAACGATTCAAGCCCATAATTAGCTTGACTATTCCAAATTTCTAGTAGATAATAGAGACACATTTTCTTGATTAAGGATGAACTTTGCCAATAGTTGGTTGCCTTTAGCTCATTGCCTCCCATTTTTTCAAGGTAGAGAAACGATAATTCTCTACTTGTTAGAGCATCAGCAATGGGGTTTAAGCCCCAAAACTGATCAGGAATGGGAAGGCCATATCCCATATGCAAAAAAAAAAATTTGAGATTTAGCTACAGTACCATCTCAAATGTAAGATGGTACTGTAGCTGAATGGTATAAAAAAAAAAAATTAATGCTTTTTAACCCGGAAATTTCTCTCTCATCTCTCATTATTTCTCATCTTTTCTCTCTCTTCGTTCTCTCTTTCTCCTCTGCTTTGTGCTCTCTTCAGACCCAATACTCTCTCCGATCCTTTTTATTGCATCTGAAGGGTCTGTGGGTTTGGATTAAGATTTTGTTTGCAAAATCTCTTCACAAAGCTCCGTCGGTCTCTCAAATCAAATCAAAATCAAAATCAAAGCAATTTACTAGGTGGGTTTTGTGTTTGTGTTTGTGTTTCTGCAATAAAAAGGGGGATTCAGCTTGTATTTGTGTTTGGGTTTTGATCTAAGAATTGTTGTTGCTTCGTTTGCTATGGATTCCGATGGGTTTGTTATGGAATTTGATGAGGTTGCTATGGATTTGTGGGTTTCTGTGTTGATCTGGGCGTGAGGGTTATGGGTTGATTTGGGCATGGTGGTTGGTTGGGAGCGGTTGATGGTGAGTTTGGATTGGCGTGGATCGGCGTGAGGGCTGGGTTTGCTGGTGATTTTTTTGGATTGGAGTGAGGGCTGGGTTTGGATCGGAGTTAGGGTGGGTTGTTTGATCGGCGGGCTGGGTTTGGACCGGTGGGGTGGGTTTGGATCGGCGTGAGGGCCGGTTTTGCTGGTGATTTTTTTGGATCGGAGTGAGGGCTGGGTTTGGATCGGAGTTAGGGTGGGGGCGTTGTTTGATTGGCGGGCTGGGTTTGGATCAGTGGGGTGGGTTTGGGATCGGCGTGAGGGATGGGTTTGCTGGTTGTGTTTTTTTTTTCCCTTATCTGTTTTGTGCCTGAGGTTGAGGGAGAGAGACGAAAAGGAAAAGAGAGAGAGAGAGAAATAGTAAAAATAATAATAAAAAAGAATATTTAAATAAATTGGGAAAAAAATAGAGTTTTGGATGCTGGGTGTATTGAAAAATGGTATATTATAATTGATAAAGTTACTTTTTGAGATAGTAAAATAGGATAAAATGAGATTTCCGGATGCGGATGCTCTTAGCTTTTAAATGTTAAACCACCCTTCTACCATTTGGTAAAAATATATTAAACCATTTTTTCCTTTTTTTTTATTCTTTTTTTATGGACTTTATACCATTTTTTTTTTCCATTAAACCCTAAAATGGTACCTTGTAACTTAGCTAGTTAGTACATTTTGGTGTTTTTAACTGAATCCGAGGTCAAACTTATACTCCCACTAGCTAATTTTTTTTCATTTTTTAAAAATAATATGATAAAAAATAATTTAATGTCAAAACAATCAAATAACTCAAGGAGCTCCTGTAAAGCATTTTATTAAAAATTTAAGATCGAAGATGCATGTTCTTACTTATAAGGTAGTCCGAGTTCATCATCATATCATTACTAGAGTTTCCTTGTTATTATATTTTGGTTACCAAGACAGCAACATGACTTTGGGAGTTAGAGGTGGCCAAAACGGCCAAATACCACCATTGTTGGCCAAAATTTTTAGTAATGTACCACTGTTTGCGAAATAATTAGAAATTTATCACATTTTTAAAACTCGAGTTTGTGAAACTCGAGTTTGGCATGTAACTCAAGTTTCAAGAATTTGAGTTCCATAAAAATAGCCACCGTAGCACACACTAAGCTGGATTTTTTTAATTAAAAAAGGCCACATGAAACTCAAGTATTGCAAAAAACGAGTTCCTTGTAAACAAAACTCGACCTCTCTAAGCTCGAGTTACTTACAAATTTGAACTATACTGGTAGCACACTGCCCTGCTTCTTGAAACAAGTTTCTCACCCTGGACGGTCCAACACCGACAAACATCTCCAAGAGATCTGAACCAGAAATAAAGAGAAAAGGCATACCAGATTTGAAGAGTCTTTCCTGTACCTGGGGGGGCCTACCAAGTGGGCACCTTTTGGAATTTTGCTCCCAGCATGATATGATTTTAGTTTTGAATATGGTGAAGTCAGCAAACAATTTATATCAAGCACAGGCTAACAACACTTAACACGTACTTAGTGTATAAAACTCGTGTAACACATTTCAACTTAGTTTTTTGAAACTTGAGTTTTACGTCAAACTTGAATGTCATAAATTTGAATTTTAAAAAAGTAATAAATTATTAAATATTTTTAAAAAGTAGTATTTGACCATTTCGGCCGTTAGAGGTTTTTAACATTTTGGTTACTCATTTCAGCCTTTCAAGTGATGCTTTGTGGGCTGAGGCACAGCCACTTTACTCGATTGCCACAATATGAAAGCAGTTGGTTTTCAAAGTTTATTCTTGAGGATGCCCCTCTTAGCCTCTTAACGTTACTGAAGCAATTAGATGCTCGGCCAGTCGTCCTCACCCCCCAAGTTGTTCAATTCCTCTTATTTTAGAAGAAATTTTATTTGTTTTGAATTTTATCTCCTTTTGAAATGCAAATCATGTATTAAGAGCCTCAAACTCTTATTATCCAACAAAAATATAATATATATATATATATATATATATGTATATATATACTTATATAAAAGCCTACAATGCTCACTCTCTAGTTGATCTACCTCTCTAGCCAACAATGCTTTAATAATGACTTTTGCATCACCTTCAAACACAGTCTCGAAGATGCTTAACTCTTTTGCAAAGATTAACGCCCTTCGACAAGCTAGAGCTTCAACAGTTGCAGCAGAGGTAGGGATAGAGATGCGTTCTGACAAAGCTCCAATATAACCTGACCACAGGAGTCATGGATTACTACTCTTAGTCCTGCAGTACCCAGATCACTGAAGATAACCCCATCAAAGTTAATTTTGTAGAGTGGGGAGATGGGGGGGATCCACCTAACAGCTCTGGTCCTTTCTGATGAAACCCGTTGCTCCTGCACATGATCAGACTGATAATCCAGCAAGAGAGACTCAGCTTTAGCCCGGATTTGGTGAAACTCAGTAACAGATTGCCCCAACCTAGCAAAGTTTCGCCTATTCCAGATTAGCCACACAATCATCTAGCTATAAGGTTAACATCAACCCTATCACTCTTCAAGAACACCACTTCCAAAAAATCTGCGAAGAGGTTGAATTTTTGTCTAGTACACCTCTTCAATTCATCATCAGCTTCCCATATAACAAACAACCTCTGGCAACCCCAGAGAGCATGTACTTGTGTCTTCACAATCAGAGTTACAATTTGGGCAATATGTAGTTCAAACAATGTTCCTTCGTAGCAAACTGTGCACGTTGATCAAACTGTCAAGCTCTTTTTTGGTTCAACTACAGTAAGGCGTTGTTTTGGTTTTTTTTTTTTTTTTTTTTTTTTTTTTTTTTTTTTTTTTCAAATGGCAAATTTATTATTATTATTATTATTATTATTATTATTATTTCTTTTGCTAGATGTTTTATTAGTTGGGTTAGTTTCTAAGTTGTAGTAATTAAAAAAAATTGTATAAGTTATTAAAAAATTGTTTTTAATGTACTAGTGGCATGAGAATAAATTTATATAAACAACATTTTATATACTCTCACTTTCTACTTAACCAAACAAACTACATTTTTTATCCTCTCACGTTTCCACTTCCGCAACCAAATACATTGAAGGAAAATTAAAATATTTTTATCCCTCCATGTTTCCAACCTCTTCTTATTTTCTATTCTACCACTTTTCTTTCTTCCCACTAAACGGACCCTAAGAGTTTCCAAAACTGATACTCCCACTAGTTGATTTTTTCCACTTTATTCTATTTTTTAAAAGTAATATGATAAAAAATAATTTAATGTCAAGAAAATCAAATAATTCAAGGAGTTCAAGTAAAGAATTTATTAAAAATTTAAGATAGGAGATTCACCTTCTTAATTAATTAGAAGGTAATCTCAATTCATCATCATATCATTACTAGGGCAACATGAGTACATGACTTTAAGGCACCAATTAGGAGTTAAGGGGCTGTTTGGATTTGCTATTTCCATAACTCATAACTCTGTTTCCATCATCTATAACTCAAAATATGTGGGTCCCACGACTGAGAAATCTGTTTGGTTTTTGTTTCCAATTTTTGTTTTCATCACTCAATTCTCTGATTTTTGAATGATGAGTTATGGAAACTGAAAACACATTTTAGGTGTTTTCAGTTTAACTAAGTTTTCAATGGCATTTTCATAATTAAACACACACTGAGGGTCCCACGGTCAGACCTTTTGCTCTCTCCAACACACGTTATTTTCTTTTCTTTTTTCTTTTTTTGTCTTTCACGCTAGGTCTGGGACACACCTCTCTGCTATTCTCTTCTTCTTTTTCTTCTTTTTTTTTTCCTTCTTCTTTTCTTTCCTTTCCTTTTCACGTTGGTTTCTGGGTTTGGTTGCAAAGTTTTTTTTTTTTTTTTTTTTTTTTTTTCACTGGGTTTCTAGGTTTAGGTTCTTTCTTTTTTTTCTTTTTTTTTTTTCATTTTCACATTGGGTTTTTGGGTTTGGTTGCTTTTTTTTTTTTGGTTAAACTATACCACCATCAGCTCAGACCCACCATCTTCTCCATCCTTCCAAAATCAAGAAACAAACTTTTCAATTCAAACAATCTCAAAAAAAAAAAAAAAAAAAAAACAGAGATTTCTCAATCATAAAAAAAAAAAAAATTAAAAAAAAAAAAAAAGCAAACTCAAATCCATCAGCCACACTTCGTCAGTTACAGCCACACTTCAACAGCAACACCACAAACCCATCGCACCACCAAACCCACCGATCAACAACCACCGTGGAAAGCCATCCACCACCATCAATGAACAAGTCATCTCAAACCCAGTCCACCGATCTATGCATGAGAGAGAACAAATTTTATAAAAAAAAAAAATCCTATTTGGTTTGGCAATGAACAATATAATCCTCATCAATTGAGGCGAGATACCTTCAAACGATGTGGACTGTCAATTGATGCTATTTTGGTGATGAGGCGAGATACTGTCAATTGATGCTATTCTGGCGAGACTGATGTGGAGATTTTTGGACTGTTTTGCCAAAAATAATCCAAAAGAAAAGCAAAGAAAAGTTTAGGGGAGGCAGAGAAAGACGAAGGGAAAAAAAGAAAAGAAAAGGAGAGGCAGAGAAAGATGTAAGAGTCAGGGAAAAAAAAAGGAGAGAAAAGTCTTCTTTGGGTCAATGTGTGGGTCCCACAAAATAGTAGAAATTGTTAGGTTCTAAAGACTTAGGATTTCATGTATTTAGAACTCTAATATGTATTGTTGCCAAACCATGATCAAAACAGGTTGTTTAGTCTTGTTTAGACTTGCTCAAAATTGGTTCTTTTATGTAAAGTTGGAATCAAGCTGATGCAGTAGTTATTGTGCATCTCGGCCTGACTCGATTGATCGAAACTTAGGCTCGATTAATCGAATCTCGGGCAGAATGCGTTTTTACTGCATAATTCCAACTCAGCCCTAACTCTTAAAACGTTTAGGGTTTTATGTTTTTGCCCTAGGTATATAAGGCAAACTCTAGCCACGTTTTAGATGTTGCTCATATTGCTGTTTGTGTGAATCTCTTGTGAGATCTGTGAGGAGCTTTCCTTCACACAAGCTTAGGATTATCAAGAAGGAGATTTGTTTAAGAACTTGATAATCATTCAGTTGCTACCATAAGAGCTTAAAGATACACAAGCGGGAGTGCTTGTACTTGCTGGAGAATCCAAGAAATAAGGAATCCGTGGTTTCGAAACTTGCACGTGGTCGTGTCAATAAGTTTCTACTGGTAGGTAGCAATAAGATGTTAGTGGTCTAAGTCTTATTGTAAAACTTCAATTCTTTTTATAATGGATTCAAGTTTACCTTAAGGATAGCCAAGTTAAATCCTCCCGAAGTTTTTTATCGGTTTGGTTTTCCTGGGTGATCATATCTTTATGTTATTTATATTTTCACTGCTATATACTTGATATGATTGTTTGCGTGTGATAACCTAGATTTGCATAATTTGACTAAGTTAATCACTTGGCTAATTAATTAGGTTAATCCTGTTGTTGTTTAAGGGGTCTAAAAGCAAACAGAAATAATTGAGTGATGTGGAGTGAAAACAGTTGCCAAACGGGTGGGTATTAGGAAATTGGGGTATTTTAAGTGATGAGTGATGAGTGACGAAAATTGAGTAAAGAGTGATGGGTGATTAAAAAAAAAAAAAAAACCAAACAGGGCCTAAATATCCTTAACATTTCAGTTACTGGTTTCAGCCTTTTAGGTGATGCTTTGTGGGTTGAGGCGCAGCTACTCTACTTGCTTGCCACAATATGAAAGCAGTTGGCTTTTCAAAGTTCATTCTTGAGGAAGATGCTCTTAGCCTCTTAACATTATTTATCCAATTAAATGCTCCTCCTCACCCCCACATATATTGTTCCATTGCTCTTATTTAGAATTTTTTTTTTTTTTTGAATTCTATCTCCTTTTGAAATGCAAATCTTGTATTAAGAGCCTCTAACTTATGAAAAGAAGAAGAAAAAAAACAGGGCTCTAACTCTCTGGCTAGGTGGACTTCTATTTGTAATCTTAGTGGAAACATCTCAATCTCTTCTATGCCTACCATGGTTCAACTCTATTTTGAGGGGTTCTCAAAGAAAATGTGGTGTTTGCTTTTCTTTGGTCAATATACGACTTAAAATAGAGGTCACTGACTGTGAAATTAAGAGGGCCATTTTTTCTTTTCAACCGCAAAAAGCCCCCGACCCGGATGGCTTCCACCCTATCTTTCATCACTGCTCGCATAAAAGACATTTTCTTGGCTAGAAAAATCCCACCTGACCTGAACACCACCCTCATTTGCCTTATTCCGAAAGTTGGCAAGCCTGAAACCATTCACCAATATCGCTCCATTGGTATTTGCAACACCATCTACAAGACGATCACTAAAGTTCTTGTTCAGAGATTAAAACCTCACTTGGACGACCTCATACACCCCTTCTGAGCCAGCTTCATCCCTGGCCGAAAAGCCAGCGACAACATTATTATCGCTCAGGAGCTCATGCACATCATGTCCATTTCAAAAAGCAAGCAAGGCCTCCTGGCGCTCAAAATTGACCTTGAAAAATCCTTTGACAGACTTGAATGGAGTTTCATAAGGCATATCCTAAGCTTCTTCAACTTCCATGCGGACTAGGTCGAGCTTATTATGTCTTGCATTTCCACCTCTAGCCTTTCGGTCCTAATAAACGGGGAAAGACTGAACTACTTCGTTCCTTCTAGAGGCATTAGACAAGGGGACCCCCTCTCCCCTTACATCTTCATCCTTTGCATGGAATATCTTGCCCAGCTCATCCTTAATAAAGTTGACGTGAGTTCATGGTTGGGGATTAGAACTTCGAGAGACGACCCAACCTTCTCGCATCTCTTTTTCGTGGACGACCTCATTCTTTTTGCCAAGGCCACCAAACAAAACTACCAGACCAATAAAAGCACCTTTAATAACTTCTGCTCTCTTTCTGAACAAAAAATCAATTTCTCAAAATCTAGGATTTACTTCTCTCCTCGTACCGCGCCGGATAATATTAGCGCTGCCGAAAGAGAGCTCGGTATTAGAGCATGCAGCGACTTTGGGAAATATCTTGGCATTCTCATCCTTACAAGTAAGCGAAACACCAAGGGCTTTAATTTCCTCACTGATAAGCTCCGCTCGAGACTAGCTAATTTGAAAGCTTCGGCCTTATCCCTTGCTGGTCGCCTTACCCTTATCATGGCTGTCACCACTGCTATTCCCATGCATATCATGCACAACACCATGCTCCCCTCCAAAGTTTGCAAAAAGATCGACAAAATAAACAAAAATTTCTTATGGGGAGACTCCATGACTAAGAGAAGGATCCATCTCATTAGTTGGAATTCTGTCACCCTTCCCAAAGCCATAGGTGGTCTAGGCATCAAAACAAGCATCCACAGGAACAAAACCCTTCTTGCCAAACGTCTTTAGGATATTCGAACTCATCCGGAAAGCTTGCATGCTTTAATGTTCAGGAAAAATTATTCTTACACGATTCCCCCCAAACGAGCTTCCCCCACTTGGGCTAGTCTCTACCAAGCCAAAGCCATATGTGATAAAGGTGTAAGGTGACTAATCCGTAATGGTGAGTCCATTAGCTTCTGGCATGACAACTAGACGGGCTATTGACCTCTTAGAGGTTTCATTCATGGACCTCTGAACCGGGATGGTGACACCTTAAGGGTTAGGGAGGTATGGGACTACCAGGGGAAGTGGTCCCTTTACACCCTTCCTTTCGTTTTACCCCAACACGTCATGAACACCATCCATGGCACTCCCAAGCCCCTCTCAATGGATCAAGATGACCTTCTAGCATGGAACTTCTCTGCAAATGGCATGTTCAGCTCCAACTCAACGTACACCATTTCCCAAAACTCTGCTGTCACCCATGCAACTCATTCGTGGAAATGGCTCTGGAAGATTCCCACACTTCCTAGGATCATTACCTTCCTTTGGCTGGCTTGCCATGATAGACTCCTTACCAAATTTCATCTCCTCTCTAGGCACATTCTTCACGATGATTATTGCCCCTCTGCCTCACGAGCCAAGAAACCACACTCCATATTCTCAGAGATTGCCCCCGAGTTACCCCCTTATGGACTACTCTCTTTGACGCCAATCCCATCCCCTCTTGCTTCCAATACAGCTCCACCTTGGACTGGATACGAAGCATGACCGCGCCCCATCAACAACTTACAGCCCCAGGTATCATCTCCTGGCTCGTCCTTTTCCCCATAACTGCTTAGTCCATCCGGTCCATAAGAAACAGGTTGGTCATGGAGGCTTCCTAGTTTGACAGTCACACCATCGTCAAAAAAATCAACGCCATTTCCACTGACCTCCACTTTGTCCTCCCTGCTAAGCATGATATCATCACAAATACCACCATGCACATTGGCTGGACCCCACCACCTCATGGCTTCTTCAAGCTTAATACCGATGGCTCGGTCCGAAACAATCCTAGTGATGCTTGCGAGGGTGGAATCATTCAAGACTCCGATGGACGCTGGATCAGTAGTTGTACCAGGAAGATTGGCTGCACCCACTCCATGGTGGCAAATCTATGGGGCCTTCATGATGGGCTTACTCTTGCTAGAAATCTTAACATCCGCAAACTTCTAGTTGAAGTTGAAGCTAGCATTGTGGCAAATTTTTTTTCCACCGAAAGTTCTATGCATGACACCACTCACCCCTTTAGTGCCATCATCATTGATTGTAGGTCCCTCCTCCTACTTTTTGAGGAAGTTCACATCACGCACATCCACTGCGCGGATCTTTTGGCGAAAGAAGGGCATTGTTCTCATTTTGATTTTGTCCTTCACCCCCATCCCCCGGCATGTATTATGTACCAACTTATGGCAGACTCTTGGGGTATTGTTGACCCCCGCCTTTGTAATCCTTGTTAGTTTTCAATGCAATTTCCAATTTACCCAAAAAAAAAAAAAAAGTTTATATGCAACCGGGTTAGGTGGCACCTTGAAAAACTAACATGTATCTTGATCCAACTTTACCTCACACACTAAAGTGTGCTAACGATGGTTAAGTGAGTTAGATAATTCGGATTATTAGTTCAAGACACATATCAATTTTACAAGGTGCCACATAACCTAGTTAGAGTCTCTAAACTAGGTGATATACATACTCTGTCCCTACTTGATTTACTTATTACAACAATAACAAGAAAAAAAAAAAAAAAAAAAGACTTTAAGCCGTCTATATTTCAAGCCACCTCTATATGTTTAATTTATTTTATTAATTTAGTCTTTTGGTAAAATAATATTATTGAACAAACTTTGTGACCCATCGTTGGTTAGAAAGTGGCAATAACATTGCCGATTTCTTCAATAAAAACTATTCGAAATTGGCAAAGTGATCACAGATTTCCTTATAATTTAAAAAAAAAAAAAAGATACAAATTAATGTGCACTATTATAATCCCTCCAATTCTCTAGCAAATACCAGTTTTTTTTTTTAAATACTAAATATTTTTAACACACCATATAATAAATAGTATTATTTAATCAATAGATTTATCAAATATTAAATTTCTGAAGTTTACGAGGATTTGCAGGAATTCAATTCCACACATAATAGCAGACAAATTTTGAGTCAAAGCATTGTCACAGAAACTTAATTGAGCAATTGTTATTATCGGATCAACTCGATGATCATCTCATGAGAAACCGTGACAATAACATTCCAATATATAATCCTGTAGTAGATTTATTAAAAGTAAATATCAAATAGAAAACTATTAAATTGTATAACAATATCAATAGATGTAACTTGACATTAAAAACAAAAAAGATATAATTATGTGAAAATTTTGTGTATTTCAAAGCTTAGGCTTTTTTTTTTCTTTTTTCTTTTTGTCGATAAAGCTTGGGCTATGTTTGGTTGTAAAGAAAATATAAATGAGTGAAAAGTGAAGATGGAACAATGGGGAGGAATTGAAGTTGTACTCCATCTGTTATGATAGAAATCGAGAAGGAAGGAGAGGGCTAGGTGAAGATTTTTCACTTATCCCACGAAAAACCGTCCACCCATTTTGGTAGGAAAATGAGGAGAAAAGGTACACCAAAAGTCTAAAACTACTATTTAACTGCTACGGTTAATATATATATATATATATATATATTGTGGGTACTTGACTCCACACAAAGGATTTTGTTCGCTTTGGGGAGCCAGGCCCTCACGAATTTGTCCTCTTCGACCGAGTGCAGGCAAGCTTGGAGGGTTTCATAGTCTCAGTCCCAAGACTTGAAATCCCACATCAGAAGGAGAACCCTCCCACTAGTGCTATGAAACCCTCCAAGCTTGCCTGCACTCAGTCGAAGAGGACAAATTCGTGAGGGCTTGGCTCCCCAAAGCGAACAAAATCCTTTGTGTGGAGTCAAGTACCCACATATATATATATATATATATATATTTTTTTTTTCCTTCCTTTTTGTATTTTGGTTTTTGAGTGTTTTGAATTTTTCTTTTCTTTGAAATTTTGTTGACACTTACAAAATATATATCATATACTACATAATTGGTTGAGCCAAATGACTACTCCAAATTGCAAAACTTTTAGATAAACACGTAATCTTAATTATTCTTATTAATTTTATCAAATTTTTGGATAAATACAAAAGTTTTAATGTTGATATCAACTTTTCTTTTTGTTTTTTTATTTTTACATTTTCTTATCTTGTTGATATAAACTTTTTTTTTTTTTTTTTGTAATTCAATTGTCTTTGATTTTAACCTTTTGTTATATAATTTTTTTTTTTTAAAAGCGATAAAATATTTAAAATACTAACCAGGTGAAAAAAAATAAAGAATAGTTTTACAATTAACTATTCTATTTATTAACAATTTGATAATCAATATTTTTTGTTCTAATATATTTTTATGTATTTATTAAATTGTTCTTATCAAAATGTTTCATTTCTGGTACGCGACTAAAACGCAACTATAGGTTAGCTATAGCCGTGTTTTTTAAACGCTACTATAGGTCCAACTCTAAAATATATATTATTCGGTTGGACCTATAGCCACGTTTTTTGAACGCAAATATAGGCCCTATCCAAAAAAGTGCTGCTAAAAACACTTAGAAACCCGGCTATATACTTAACCTATAGCCGTGTTTGTTAAAAACATGGCTATAGGTTAGCTCCTATAGCCAAATTTTTTGTAAATGCGAATACTTTCCAAAAAAAAAAAAAGGGAATAACATTAGTAATTTTATAAGAGATAAACATGAAAAATAATCATAACTAAAAAGATGAATTGATTCTTTCAAATTGATATGGGGAATTCCAACTCAGAGCATCAATGCAAAGAATAGCTCAGGAAGGATGCGCAAGCTTTGGATGTACAAGACCTCACTAAATGGTATGATTTCTCAATTCTCATCATATCTCAATGCTAATGAAGTTATTTTCAATTATTGATGCAAACTTATTATCAAGGTCTTAACTATTTTTTATTTTACAAAAAATTCTTGATGTTATATATATATATCCTCTCCTGTTTCTTTTCCTTTTTGTAGGTTGAAATTCACCTAAGTTTCGGTCGTAGTTTCCTCCCTTGGTTTCCAAAAAAAAAAATCAATTCTTATGTTAGTTACTCTACTTTTTATTTTTTAATATTTAGTGATTTGGATTGTTTTAACTATTCAATTGAGGATACCACTTAAATATGCTTTCAATTATTTTTTTTAACTATTGAATTCAAGGTTTTTTCGTTTAAACATGCAGTGGTGATTACTTAAGCTTTAAAGCTTAATATATTACTATGCAAAGTCTCTTTATATATATATATATATATATATATGATAAAATCTCATTTTATATCAGTTACATAGTTATCTATCATCTCCCATTCAATTAATTTTGGACTTATATATTATTTGTTTAATTAATCTTGGACTTATATATAATTTTTTATATAAAAACTTAGTCTTACATGACATTCATTAATTATGTAACTCAAAGTAAAAGTTTACATAGCTTAAAAAAAAAAAAAGTAAAAAATTACTTTTTTTTCATTATCTATTTTAATATATAAATTTAATTAAATTAAAAAATATTTTCTTTAGTTTACATATGATTCTTGATTAAGTCATGCATTGCCAAGCATATACTAATATAAATGAAAAATATCTACGTACAAAGAGCTTGATTGAGACAATCTCAATATATTTACAACAATGTGCAAATAAAATGTGATGTTTTAATGTAAATAGATTTAAAAAATAAATAATAATATAGATTAATAAAATGCAATCAAATTTTGAGCTATGAAATCAATCAATAACTAGGAGGAAGAACGTTTACTTGTCAATTTAAAATTTTTTTTTTATACCAGGATATGATAGTATTTTTTGTTGTTGTTGATAATTATGATAGTAATTATAATCTAAAATGGTAACTATTTCAATTGGATTTACAATTGACCATAATATATAAGAGAAAATTACACTTTACCATCCTAAACTATACCCTTAATTACACTTTGCGCTATAAACTTTCAGAATGCATAGCTACAACCCTAAATTATAACTCGGGTTTCACTTTGCACCTGTTGTCAATTGGATTGTTAACTTGGAGTATAATTTAGGATGGTAAAATATAATTATCCCTAATATATATGAAACATGTTTATTAAGACTCTCTTCTTCTTCTTCTTTTATTTTTATTTTTTAATTTATGTGTATTAAACCTCATTTATTAACCTAGAAACTAATCTTCATATCATTGGAAGTGATTCAAGAAATTAGCTTTCAAGAATCCATTTCTTTTGATGTAATCATGTAATATGCTATATATTTATGGGAAATGCTAACAGATGCCCTTAGGGCAATGGTTAATAATCCATTTAAAGAAAGTTTTTTATGTGGAAAAAAAAAATTAATGTTTTGACAGCTTTTTCCATTTCTCATAAAAATGATTGCAAAACTTTCCTAAAATTGATTGTTAAACATTCCCCTAATGTGGCGTTTGGTACGGGGGAATCCACATTACTTCTGGCATCCAGATTCCTAGGAATGTGATTCCTAGGAATCACATTCCTAAGAATGTAGCTATTCCTATGTTTGGTTTATTCCCAGGAATCTTAAATGAATTATTTATTTTTCCTATTCTATCCTTAGATTTGAATGTGAACTACCAAGTCATTTAAAAAAAAGGGTTAAAATTGTCAATTTATAAAACATGCAATTTCCTTTAAGCTTGGGAATCTGGATTCCCACCTGTTTTAAAGGGAATCCACATTCCCACTGAGAGGGGTTTAAGGGGGGAATCCAGATTCCCCTGGCATCTGATTCCCTAGCATGATTTGCAACCAAACATGAGAATTTTTAAACATTCCTAGGAATCCTAAAACATTACCCTGTACCAAACGCCACATAAGGGTACCTATTAGCATGACCCTTATGTTATTATATAAATCTTCAAGTACTATGAACAAAATTATTCTTATAAAACAAATACATAATAGTAAATGTTGGGGGATTGGAACATAGCTGCCCCGTGGACTTTAGGCCAAAGAGGAAAGACGGAAGAGACACACCTGACGTAAGGGCTCAACCCAAATCTAAACATAGAAAAGCCTAAATCCAAAATAAAAAAGACCATATAAACCTGTTCCCAAGGTAATCTGAGGAACAAATTTATTCCTAGATATGATAACCTAACTGAGAAGCAGTCAACTGATTCACCGAGGACTCAACTTCGGTTCCTATCCCTAATGAACATGAAGAAGATGACGCAGAGCAGAACCCAATGTATTAGTCACCTCCTCATTAATTGGTTGTTCCTACCTAATGTCAACATCATTAAATGCTGAATGATTGGTCTAAATAGTAATGATGCCCCAAAAGCCTGCTTTTATGATCAAGAAATGGCAAGGAAGTGTCTGATGGGATAAGTATCTCCCCAAATCCAGCTAAGAGATATCCAGTTGAAAAGGAAGAAGAAGGGGAGGATAAAAGGAGGAGATGACAAACAAGAGGGGGGGATCCAAAAAAATCAAAAGAGACAAAGAAAGAGAGAGAGAGAGAGCAAGAACTTGTATTCTCGTTTGATTTGTTCTTTGTACCTAGGGAAATAGCTTTTCTTAATCAAAGTGTCTATTTCTATCTTTCCTTACCTTCAAACATCTGTCCAATCTTTCCATTGTGGATTTCTATCCCTTCTTATTTAGAAATTAGTTTTGTTGATTAAGAACTCAAGCACTATTCTTCATAGGTTGTGTTTTTTACCCCCATAATGAATATGTATAAATCACAATTTTCCCTCTTATTTATCTTAAAGTTTCGTTTGGTTGGCGTGATTTTAGGGGATGAGAAAAGTGAAGAGAAAATGGTATTTTTGGGCATTTGGTTAGAAGAGAAAATGTGAGGGAAAATTGTGGGCCCAATTGTGTTCTCTTGAACCCACCAAAATGTAATATCCCAAAATCAGGGAAAAAACTGGAGAAAAAAGGGGAACATTACAAAAGTTCCCGCTTGATTTGGACAAAAATGTCTCATGCAATGTTCATTTCTCTTCTTTTTATTTTTCTTTTTCTTTTTTTTTTTTTCATTTTCTTCCTTGGTTTTCTTAATTTCCTTGTGCAACGTTCACTTCTCATTCGTTTTTTTTTTTTTTTTGCTTATCCGTTTTCCTTTTTTTTCTTTTTTTTTTTAATATGGTTTTCTTTCCATTCTGTTTTGGGTTATTTTACTTTTTTTTTTTTTTTATTATAATTGAAGTTCCTATTCATACACAATTTTTTTAATAAAAATATAATCTGAAACTTTTTTTTTTTAATTTAATAGGGGTATGAGAGTAAATTTATACAATCTACATTTTCCATCCTCTCATTTTTCTAAACAAAAGAGTTTTTCATCCCTTTACTTTTCCACTTCTCATCAAACACTATGAGGGAAAACTAAAATATCTTCTATTTCCCTACTTTCCATCCCCTCCTCATTTTCTATCCTCCCACTTTTTAATCCCCCAACAAATTATACCCTAAAACTTTCTTAATCAAACAAGAGAAATGCATAACCATTTTCTATCCTTTTATTTCTCTATTGGTCTATCCCTTCTACTAATAATATAAGATTAAAATTGATATATTTTCTATTCATTACTTTTATTATTATTATTATCATAACACTTTCTTATCATTCCTACCAAAAGAGGCCTTAAGAATAATGTTGTGAATATTGTACATTTAGAGTTCTAGTATATGCACACTTACAATTTTAGTAGTGGATTTCAGTTAGCTCAGTTGATAAAGTCTCTAATAATTGAATAAGAGATTAAGAATTTAATTCCCGCCTACACCAAAAACTAATTGGTGTCTTGGTTTGATAATAAAAAGCTATCATCAGGAATGGACGCAATAGGTTGAAACACTCTAAAAAAAAAAAAATTCTTGTGGACTACACATATTTTGTAAGTACGGCATAGATCAGGTGAAAACCTCGCTTATATTTTGTAAAATTACACTTTAGAGTATATTCAAAGATCCTATCAACCAAGAAAAAAAAAGTATTTCTTAAATAAATTAAAAAAAAAACACTGTAAATGGACAGTTGAAATTACTAGTTTGAGAATTTTGTAGCAGAAAAAATAAAAGTTTATTAAAATCTTTTACAATAAAAATATTAAGGTAACTTAGGCATTTCATTTAATTTTAATAACTTTGTTAATAGTTTCCGTCCATCATATCTGTTTGAAACACAAGAAAGATTTGAATAAAGTTTTATAATACCAAAAAAGTACAAACTTTTAATAAAAGGTAGAAGAGATTAGAGTAATTTATAGGGGTTCGAATCAGTTCAATTGTTAATTGTTGAAGATTGGTTTGAATTTTCTTTTTTTTAGAGAAAAAGGTTTGAATTCCACTTAATTCTTAATTTTTTCCTGTATTATAATTTACTCTACAATCCCTTAAAAGTTATCATAACTTTTTAGTAGAGTTTGTGGTGTGATTTTGTGTTAAAACTTAGAACTTCTTTCCCTTTCGCTTATGTGTGTGTGTGTGCACTTTTTTTTAAAGAAAAAAAAATCTAATGATAGAAAGCAATTATCTTATACTTATTTAATAAATAAAAAATTCATCCCTACTATTAGAAAATTTTCTCTAACTTCTTCATAGGAATTTTAAACAATTAAAAGTTTTAGAAGAAGTTAAAGACAATTTTAGTAAAAATATGTGATCAAATTAAATGATTTTGAGTTTTTTTTTTTAAATAATAGATTTGTATTTAGTGTGCGCTTGGCTCCAGTTTAAAACGCCAGCTTATTGTACTATTCAGCTTATTTTTACTACTATTCATAGGTCTCACTGCACTTTTTAGTAATCCACTGTATTATTTCATCTAACTTTTACCTTTATATGCCATACTTTTAGCAAAAAGTTTTTAATTTCAGCAAAATAAACAGGTCCCAAATAGACCCTTAGTGTGCGTTTGGCTCAGCTTAAAAAGTCAGCTTATTTTACTATCTAGCTTATTTTTGCTATTATTCATGGGTCTCACTGCACTTTTTGGTACTATTTATGAGTCCCGCGGTACTATTTCAACTAATTTTTACTTTTATCTGCACTACTTTCAGTAAAAAATTTTAATTTTATCAAAATAAGTGAATTTCGAACCGACTCAAAGTTATGCTGGGCTAATTTCACACACTTATTTCAGGAACCAAGAGGCGTCCACAGTTGAGAGTTCTGTCATTGACAAAATTGGAATTAACGTATGGATCAGTCAAACAAGCCGGTGGATGCTAGTGGTCACGGCTCACGTCACTTTGTTTTGGTTTCATTTGTTAATCCTTTTTGACTCTCAGGCCCACTAGAAACTGGGTTAGCTGGTTATAAATATATATATATATATATATATATATAATATTAAATTCAAGTTATGATATATAATTTCTTTTATTATTTATACCATTTGAATATTTGGGTTAAATGGGTAAAGACTCATTTGGTTATTTATTTAGATGGGTCTAAATGGATAAATCCACTAATACCCACTAAACCCATCTAAAATTTAAATAAACAACATAAAATCTAAATTTTTAGAAAATGGCCAAAATACTCTTGAAACCTAATAAATGACCAAAATACTCCCAAAATCCAAAAAATTATTAAAATAACTCCAAAACCTAAAAAATGACCAAAATACCCCTAAAACCTAGAAAAATTACCAAAATACCCCAAAAACCTAAAAATTACCAAAATGCCCCCAAAACCAAAAAATTACCAAAATACCCCTGAAACCCAAAAAATGACAAAAATACCCCCAAAACCTAAAAATTACCAAAAAATGACTAAAACACCCCCGAAGCCTAAAAATGACCAAAATACCCTCAAAACCCAAAAAACGACCAAAATACTCTCGAAACCCAAAAAATGACCAAAATACCCCCAAAACCTAAAAATTACCAAAATATCCCTAAAACCCAAAAAATGACCAAAATACCTCCAAAACCTAAAAATTACCAAAATACCCCCAAAACGTAAAAATTATCAAAAAAAGACCAAAATACTCCCGAAACCTAAAAATGACCAAAATACCTCTGAAACCCAAAAAATGACCAAAATACTCTCAAAATCCAAAAAATGACCAAAATACCCCCAAAACCCAAAAAAAAAATGACCAAAATACTCCCAAAACCTAAAAAAGAACAAAATACCCCCAAAACCCAAAAAATGACCAAAATACCTCCAAAACCTAAAAATTACCAAAATACTCCCAAAACCTAAAAATTACCAAAAAATGACCAAAATACCTCTAAAACCTATAAAATGACTAAAATACCCCCGAAACCTAAAAAATGACCAAAATACCAATGAAACCTATAAATGACTAAAATACCCCCGAAACCTGAAAAAATTACCAAATTACCCCGTAACTTAAAAAATGACTAAAATACCTCTGAAACCCATAAAATTACCAAAATACTCCCTAAACTTAAAGAATGACTGAAATACCCTGAAACCTAAAAAAAAAAGGACTAAAATACCCTCCTAAAACCTAAAAAATGACCAAAATACCCCCAAAATCTAAAAAAATGACCGAAATACACTCGAAACCTAAGAATTACCAAAATACACCCTAAACCTAAAAAATTACCAAAATACCCCTTAAACCTAAAAAATGACTGAAATACCCCTAAAACCTAAAAAATAATTGAAATACCCCAAGACCTAAAAAATGACTAAAATAACCCCAAAACCTAAAACAATGACCAAAATACCCCAAAAACCTAAAAAAATTTCCGAAATAGCCTCAAAACCTAACAATTACCAAAATACACCATAAACCTAAAAAATTACCAAAATACTCCCTAAACCTAAAAAATGACCGAAATACCTCCAAAACCTAAAAAATAACTGAAATACACCCGAATCCTAAAAAAATTACCAAAATACCTTGAAACCTAAAAAATTATCGAAATACACCCAAAACCTAAAAAATGACCAAAATAACCCCAAAACCTAAAAACAAATGATCGATAAAAACCCCTGAAACCCAAATTATGACCAAAATACCGCTAAACATGTAAGATGACCAAAATACACCAGAAACATCTAAAATTACCGAAATAGAGGTTTAGGGTATTTTGGATGTTTCGAGGATATTTTTGACAAATTAAAGGTTCTAAGAGTCTTTCAGTCATTTTATAGGTTTCAAGGGAATTTCAGTAATTTTTTAGGTTTCGTGGGAATTTTGGTAATTTTTTAGGTTTCGGGGTTATTTTGATCATCTTTTAGATTCTAAGGGTATTTTAGTCAATGTTTAGGTTACAAGGGCATTTATGTCATCTTTTAGTTTTACAGTTATTTCAATAATTTTTAGATTTTTTGGTTATTTCGGTAAATTTCTAAGGTTCAGAAGTATTTTGGTAATTTTTAGGTTTTGGGGTATTTTGGTAATTTTTTAGGTTTCGGCGGTATTTTGGTCATTTTTAGGTTTTGAGGGTATTTTGGTCATTTCTTGGGTTTCGAGGGTATTTTGGTTTTTTTTTTTTGAGTTTTGGGGGTATTTTGGTCATTTTTTGGGTTTTGGGGGGTATTTTGGTCATTTTTTGGGTTTTGGGGGGTATTTTGGTCATTTTTAGGTTTCGGAGGTATTTTGATCACTTTTTGAGTTTCGGGGGTATTTTGGTCATTCTTGGGTTTCGCGGGTATTTTGGTTATTTTTAAGTTTCGGGGGTATTTTGGTCATTTTTTGGGGTTCGGGGGTATTTTGGTCATTTTTCGGGGTTCGGGAGTATTTTGGTCATTTTTTGGGGTTCGGGAGTATTTTGGTCATTTTTTGGGTTTTAGGGGTACTTTGGTCATTTTGGATTTCGGGGGTATTTTAGTCATTTTTTGGGTTTTGGATATATTTTGGTCATTTTTAGGTTTCGGAGGTATTTTGGTCATTTTTTGGGTTTTGGAAGTATT
The DNA here is from genome assembly GCA_032727855.1 of Quercus ilex subsp. ballota. Classification (NCBI taxonomy): domain Eukaryota; kingdom Viridiplantae; phylum Streptophyta; class Magnoliopsida; order Fagales; family Fagaceae; genus Quercus; species Quercus ilex. The sequence continues at coordinate 58,427,858 of CM064910.1, forward strand.
TTGGTCATTCTTGGGTTTCGTGGGTATTTTGGTCATTTTTTGGATTTCGGGGGTATTTTGGTCATTTTTTGGACTTTGGAAGTATTTTGGTCATTTTTAGGTTTCAGGGGTATTTTAGTCATTTTTTGGGTTTTGGAAGTATTTTGGTCATTTTTTGGGTTTCGGGAGTATTTTGGTAATTTTTTTGGGTTTTGAGAGTATTTTGGTCATTTTTAGGTTTTGGAGGTATTTTGGTCATTTTTAGGTTTCGAGGGTATTTTGTTTATTTTTTGGGTTTCAGAGGTATTTTGGTCATTTTTTGAGTTTCCGAGGTATTTTGGTCATTTTAGTGGGTTTTAAGCATATATGGTGATTTTAGAGATATTGGGGGTATTTTGGTCAGTTTAGAGGTTTCATAGGTATTTTGCTCATTTTAGAGATTTTGGGGATAATTTTGGATGTCCAGGGGTATATTGGTAATTTTGAAAGTGTAGGGGTATTTGTATCATTTTAGGTATTTAAGGGTATTTTGGTAATTTTGGAGGTCAAGAGGGTATTCAAGTAGTTTTAGAGGTATTTGAGTCATATTGAGTTAAATGAGTGGGTTACTAATTAATTGGGTTGGGTTGGTAATAGATAATTAATTTATATATAAACGGGTCATAAATGGATAAATGGGTAATTACACACTCAATCTATTTATAACCCAACCCGCTCATTTGCCACCCCTAGAATCAGTCAAACAAGCCGGTGGATGCTAGTGGTCACAGCTCACGTCACTTTGTTTTGGTTTCATTTGTTAATCCTTTTTGACTCTCAGGCCCACTAGAAACTGGGTTAGCTGGTTATAAAAAAAAAAAAAATATATATATATATATAATATTAAATTCAAGTTATGATATATAATTTCTTTTATTATTTATTTATTTTTTAGATAGAAATTTTATTTTATTAATTTAAGTATATGTACCATGAAATTTTATCTTGAAAACTTGAATCTGGCCCTTATTTTTTACACAAAAACTTATACTTACGAAATTACCATCACGTTAAAAGTGCGTTTTAATTGTAATAATTGTTCTTATTATCATGTTAATATATCAGTCAATTTTTAGTACAATCGGAGCATAAATTCAAAACTTCTTATGCGGCAAGATACTATGCTATAGCCTATATGTGTTGTAGCCTTTGAAGAATATAGCATCAATCCCATTGTATCATAGAAATTCTTCCAGTATGATTGTATGAATGCGTGAATGGCCCTCCCAAACAGCAAATCAATCAAAATGAGTTCCTCATGGCTAATTAATCAGAGCCCTGCTGACAGCCATTCAGTTATTCTTATGCACTGCACCGGAATGTTGTCAATTTTTAGGTAAAATATTTATGCTTTCTCAATATTACCCCACTAAAGATTTTGTACTTCTTTTTTAAGCTGAGCACTAAAGAATAAAGATCTTGTACCTTCTCTTTTATTAATAGGATTTTGTACTTGAGAAGTGATGTTTGCACACTAGCTTTTTATTCCAGTGCACTAAATATTTTACGTGATAAAATAAAACTTTCATAATAAATCTTATCCTCCCCTACATGATGGTGTAGGACAGAAAAAAGTATATATGCATAGATGATTCCACTTTTAAGCTTTCTTTCCATTATTTTGTGGACACTGGGAAAGCTGTAGATGAATTGGTGATGCCTAGCACACTTAATAAAAATTAAAAGGTTATTTCCATTTTTTTTTTTTTTTTGGGTTTCAAAATTTTTATTTTAATGTTTCATGTTTTAGTTCAATTTAATATTTTCTATGCCGTCCATTTTCACCCCCAATAAGTCCATTTCTGTTAGTAATCTTATAGCTAGGTGTTAGATAAGTGTCTTCCATTAAGAAGGTTACCTATATAGGTCTATTTCAGTGTCATTAGATTATTAATGAAAATGGACAACAATACCAATATATAAAAATGAAATCAAACATGAAGAACCAAAATGTAAACAATCTCAAACTTTAAGGGTCGAAAATGTACTTTAGTCTTTTTTTTTAAAAACATCTTCAACCATAATCATGGTATGTGGTAGGGCTGTCCAAGGACCGGCCAGAACCGACCCACCCACTGCCGCCGACCAAACCCAACCTGCCGCCAACCAAACTGACTACTCTAGCGGTTGGCGACGGATTTCATTCTTCAAAATCCGAGTTGAGTCGATCGAATATCGGATATTCTCCTCTCAAATCCAAGAAACCTGATTCGACCGATCCAAGCTAACCCTTTTATATTTCCAGCGATAAAGTGTTATTTTTCCGGCGATAAAGTGTAGATCCGGCGCATTTTGGGATTTTTTTTGGGGTAGATTTAGGCTAGATCCGACGAGATTTCGCCAGATCTAGCCAAGATCTGGCCGAAAATGGCTAAGATCTCACTGGATCTATGAAATCTGGCCGAATTTTTTCCATTTTTCAAAATTTTGTCGCCGGATTTCTGCCATTTTCATATTTTCTTGGCCGGAATCTCGACGTTTTCCAGATAATCAGCTCTGACCGATCCACCCGACATTCGTGGAAGCTCCGACCCACCCGATCCGATCAACCACTCCAGTCGATGGCGGGTTGAAATATTGACCACCTGATCTGGTCGGGTCAGTTTCGGGTTGGGCACAAACCTGACCCGGACCGACCCATGGACAAGCCTAGTTTGTGGGTTCTTTTTTTTTGTTAAACAGTGCATAGGCCCAAGTAGCAAACAGGGATCCTGGGCCCAATGCTTTGTGTTTTAAAGGACCGGGCTTGATTCATCGCAGCTAAGTTGGGCTGATTTCGAACCAATTTATGCACAAAGTGGGGATCCTACAACACATACACACTAACATACAGAAAATATATGCGCATTGAAAAGAAAGGAACAGTAAAGAATGACATAAGAGCAAGAAAAGTAAAAAAATATGTTAAGGGATCCTTAGGATAGTATGGAATGTTTCATTATTTTATTAATTTTGTAACATCATGCTCACTAGGACGTGTTTCAAGGTCCAAATAAGTTCAAAAATCACAGACTTAGAAGGCTCTCTAGGCCTCCTAGACTTGCAAAGTTTGAATCTTTTTAAATCCAAGTGTATTCTCTAGTGGTTGTTTGGGGATCCTGGACTATGTTTTCCCTCTTTTTTCTCTTTTTTGAATTCTAATAGAGATTTCTCAAGGATTTTTCACTCTAATTCACTGTTACTTAATGCCTTTCACTGTTCGTTGCCCCTCCCTTTATAGTGCCATCCTAGGGTTTCAGGGGTATCATTGATTCCCTCTATTTGCTCCCCTGGGTACCAGAACCAATGTTGTGTCAGTAACATTGGTGGCTAGTCCCTTCCTCATTCTTCACTATTTCCCTCTTTTGAGGTTCTCTCTTCAAAAGCCCCTAGCTGACTTTCTCGTTCTGGGGGGTCCTAGAGGGTTAACCTTGATCTTTCTTTTTCCAAGGCTTTTAGATTCCACTTTTTCAGACCCATCTTTTGGCTGCTTTCCCATTTGTCATTTTTCCTGGAAGGGCTGATTCCTTTTCTACAAAGCTGAAAGATCCCCAGCCACCTTCCTTCATGGTCCATCTTCTTGGGTTTCCCGAGGTACCAGACCCTTACTAATGAGTTGTTGGTTCCCAAGTCTTCTGATCCTTTTTCTACATCATTGGGTGGCTAATGGAACATATCTATCCTCATTCTTTATGTTTCTGGGCATGCCCCCTTGAACTATCTCAATTCTAACCTGGCCTTGCTGCACATCCCAAGGATCCCAGGCTCCTGAGAATCCCCAGGTATCCTGGTCCAATTTTCTCCCCAAGCTCCCAGTGATTTTCTTACCTTTGAGGGCTGGGCTGGACTTCTTCTTTCCTTTGTTTAGTGAGGTTCAAAGCTTGTCCATCCATGGGCTTAGGTCCCTTCCTATGGACCCTTAATGGGTTTGGGCCTCCCCCCTTTGAAAGCCCAAATGTTTTCTAGATTTCCATCCTTTGTGTTGTTTTGGGCTTTGATACAACATTGTGATTTTTTGGACCTCCCCCCCCCCCCCCCCCAAGCTTATGGGTTGCCTGCATCCTACACGTGAGTAGATGAGACTCTTAATTTTTTTAGGAATTTCTCATATGCTGTCTTAGTCGACTTCGGAATTCTCTTTCTCTGCTCCTGGGGATCCTACTTCTCTACGTTATCCTCTAGCATCCTGATTTTTCATGTATTACACTTCTTTTGTAACTTCCCCTCTTTACACGAAACGTGGCAGTTAAGTGTCTGAGTAAACTTCTCCCTCCACTTTTTACGTTTCCCATAACTCCCATTAATAATTTTCAATAACTTTTTCTTATAAAATTGAATATTGGCAACTGGCTTGTCTTTCAATACATTGTCTTCTCCAACTTTTCTCTGTGCCATTATTGCAGTCATCTCAAGCCATCTTTTCACTTCTAGCGATTTTTCCTTTCAAACTTACCTTCTTCCTTCCTGTTTTTTCCTTTGTCCCTTCTTCTTTGTCCTTCACTCCCTTAACTTCTCTTTTATGTTGCACCGTCATTCCATGACTTCTTATTCTTCAAGAAAAAGGAAAGAGCGTTCTCCCACTCCTTCTGAAGGTGAAGGTTCCTCCGGGTCAGCACAGGGCAAGGTGTAGGTTGTGGATCGCCCAGCCTTCCCTTTACAAGACCCCTGGTACACCCCCAGCTTGTTCTTCCCTCAGGTGTCCCATGGCAAGGCTCCTTCTTCCCCTCACGCCTGGGTGTTTTCTGGTCAGTCTGGGTTTGCCAGTTCCACCCAGATTCCAAATCCAAGGGAGATTTTGGATCTACAAATCAGACGAGGATCCAGCGAGGCAGTTCCCATCTTATTCGACTTTGTCCTAGGGAAGATTACTGGTTGGTCCAATTGGGTGGACAAGGAGCTTTCTAATGGTGAGTTTGTTAGTTGTTCGGAGCGTGCTGGGATCCTAAAATCAGTAGCGATTTCTAGGAATCTTGAAGGTTTTAGGGACACCGAGGGCCTTAGACAGCTAATGCACTGTTGGTGTCCTTCTCTCCACATATTCTTCTTTTCTATGGGTATGCTCACCATCACTTTGGAGGATGTGGTTAATAATTTCATTCTCCCTGTGTTTGGTGATGAGAATTCCTTTGACATCAGCCTTTCCAGCGAGGATTTCGAGATTGAAGACAAGCTTTTTAGTCACTTTGGCTGGCATACTGCTTCTTCTAAGGGGAAACTGACCAAAATGGGCAAGTGGGTAATGACTCTTTCTCGGGAAAAGGACAAGGCGGTTAGGCAAGCCGGGTTCCTGACACTATGGCTCAATAAGTTTTTATTCAGCAAGTTCCCTAGGTATGGGATTAAGTCTATTTTCTTTCCTCTTGCAATCAAATTGGCCCAGGGTGTCCAATATCCTTTAGCCCCCATATTTTTAGGCCATGTTTATTCTCAGTTGGACTTGCTTCATGGAGATGAAGTTGAAGGCAACTCCTGCTACACTATTATTTCGTCCCTCCACTGTGCTATTCTTCAGGTGTTCATGTGGGACCGTTCTTCTGTCACTTTAGCGAAGTGCAAGAACATGAAGTATGTGAAAGATAAGTTCCAGGCATCACCAAACGTGATTAAGGGTCTTTGTGGCAGTTCTATTGATAGTCACCCTATCATCTTCTGCTGGTCTAACTTGAAGGGTGGCAACCTTAATCTAGTGGAGTTGTTTAATCAGGCGGGGCACTTGAGTTGGTGTTCTCCCCGAGAGTTTAGCCCTGGGTTTGCATGTGATTCGATGTTAGCCTCTTTTCTCAACTCCTCAAGGCATACCTTTGACCTTCGTAGGGGAGATGAAGGCAACTTGGCATACTTGGCTTGTACCAGCCCCTCATGGCTTCTAATGCCTTCATCAAGTGGTCCAAGGTACACTCACTACTCAGCACACCGGGTACTTAGGCAATTTGGCTTTGTCCAGGACATCCCACCGGTGTTTAAAGAGATAATGCTTTCTCTCCCATCCCTGGATCTGTTCCTAAAGCTTCAGGCCTTTTCTTATTGGTCGTGAGGGTGCCCCCAATTCATGGTGCCAAACTTTCAGCAGGGGGTCTTTGCTTCCAATGGCTTTGTTGGTTACTAGAGAAGGGTCCAGAAGTCCTTTTTGGATTTTGTTGGTTCTGGCAAGATTAGAGGGTTCTTGATCCTAGTCTCTTGTCTACTCCCTCTTACAACAAGCGTTTGACCCTTCCCACTGCTGGCATTGTGCCTGCTGCAATAAGCAGCAAAACAGGATTTGTGGAATGGCATGTCTCTAGCGGAGGCTGGGTGTGCTATGCCAATAACTTCTCTAATGCTTGGTCAGGGTGTGATCTCATTATGGGCTTTTCCTCGGGTGTTCCTATTAAGAGAGAAGTGGTAGAGGCAATTGGTGCTGTAACCCTTGTAGACAAAGGCAAGGAAAAAAGGATCAAGTAGGAGGCTGTTAAGAAGGCTGAGGTTGAAGGTAGTGTTGAGGGTACTGAAGCTGGCCATGAGACCAAGAAGAGGAAAACTGCTAAGTCTCATAAGTAGCTTGTTGTTTCTGAGGAGCCCGAGGGAGTGGACCCTTCTGTAGTTGGACAAGAGGTCAGCCATCCTCTCATCCTAAAGATCTGAGTGAAGACTGTTGAAGGCCAAAATTTCACAAGAAAGCTCATTCTATGAAAAGTAAGGAAAGATCATGGGCTTTAACAAAAGAAGGCCCAATTCATGCAGCAAGAAGAATCGACATTGAGGCCCTATGCATGTTCAGATTTCCAGCAAAAAGGCCATTAAAAATCCAGCAAGATCCAGTGAAAGAACTGGGCCGGGATCCCCAGAGGCTACCAGAGGCTCGGGATCCTCGGGACGTGCGCAGTTAAAGTGGGATTGAGACAGCTTAAAATGAGTACCACGAAATACAAGAAATGAAGAACAGATATGTCCCTCTAAAGCACCCAGTGGTGCAACAAAGAATCAGAAAGCTTGGAGAGTGACAATTCATGAACAAAAGGCTGGTACCCCGGGAAACCCAGAATGAAGAACTATAAAGGGAAGTGGCTAGAAAAACCTTCAACCCAGCAGGAATTGATTCTGCTCACTTGGGAAAATTGACAGCAAGGAGGACAGCCAAAAAGCTAAGTCTAAGAGACAAAAGGCCTTGAAAAAAAGAGAAGGTAAAGGTCAGCTATCCAAAATGGAAAGCCAGTAAGTGGCTTTTAGGAAAACAGGACTAAAAGATAAAAACTATGAGAAACAGAGAAAGAATCAACGGTCAAAATGGCTGGCATAACAGAGGCTTTGGTACCCAGGGAGCCAAGGGGGGAAGAATCAATGGTATCCAAACCCTAAGATGACACTATAAAAATGGGGAAGCAGCCAACATTAAAGGAGAGGATGTAGAATAGAAAAACCATAAAAGAATCGTTAAGATAACTCTGTAAAACTCAAAGAAAACAGAGGAACCGCTCCCGGTATCCTAGAGACAGCCACTATAGCACATACTCAGATTCAACAAATTCAAACTTTGCAAGTCTTGGAAGCTTGAATGGCTATCAAAGTCTGTAATTTTTTAACTTAGTTGAACCTTGTATCACATCTTAGTGAGCATATTGTAATCCACAATCAAGAAAATAATGAAATACCTCATATTGATTTGAGGATCTCTAACAATTATTTCGTGTATTTCTTTATTACATTGTCTTCCTTTACTGTTTCTTGCTAAAATCCTTCTCACCTAGCTATCTTGGAAGGAAAAGCCCAAGCAAAGCCATTCGGATTTGAGTTCCAAATCCCACAAGTCTTGTGCAAAAGCACTAAGTCTGTGAGAGTTGGGGCCAGGATCCTCGTGGCTGAATCATTCTCATGAAACTCATTTACATATATGTATATGTATTAAAATGCACATTCTAATCCAAGAAACTAACAATTATTTGAAGATATGTGTATTGTATAATGTGTTTTTATGTAGCACCCATAGAGGTAAAGGGAAAGGACAAAACTCTATTGCATAATAAACATGGAAAAAAATCATATAGTCCAGAGAACCAGTATTCTGGGTTCTTACAGGCCTAGTACGCCCCAGGATCCCACGACAGTAAGCCCGAGATCCCACGACAGTACGCCCCGGGGTACCAAGTGAAAGAACTCTTTTAAATGTTTATACAATAAAAGATAAGCCTTAAATACTCTATTTTAATCTCCTTCTCATTGTGAATATTATGAACACTTATTTTACTTATTTCGTAAGAGTAAATGGTCATTTTTCGAGACTAAAACACTTATAATGGTATTTTATTGCTTAGGAGGAATTGCATTTTTCATCTTGAGGAGCTTTATGTGACTTGCACACAACTTGGTTCCTAATCAGCCACATTTAGCTGTAGTGAACCAAGCCCAATCCACCAAAACAACAAGTATTTGGGCCCGGGATCCTTGTCTCTACTTGGGCCTATGTGCTAAAAAAAAAAGCACTCTCACAAAGACTAAGGTGAAGTCTTCTGTCCTTCAGGTCCCTGTGGGTTCTTTTAAAGGAACTTCTTCAGTAGTTGTTACTTCCTCAGCCTATGGTTCTTTAGGGTCCCTTAACATCATACCCCAATCTCCCTTAGGACTCTCTGGGCATACCCATGTAAGCAAAAGACTGTTGAGGAATTTGTAGAGAGAAAGAGAACAGCAAGGCCTCATTCCTTCTTCTTTTTTTTTTTTTTTGACATCTCCTTACTCACCTCTGGTTTGTTGTTCTGTTGTGTCTCCCTCTTTTTTTTCTTCTTTACTGATGAATGGTATTTCCTTTTTCCAGTCTAAGCGTAAGTCAGACCCTAAAGGAGTGAAGAGTCAATCCTCTGGTGATGATGTGGTATGACCCTTATTCACATATTCTTTTTCACTTTATGCTTTCATTCTTTCTTTGGCACTGTGTGTGTGTATATATATATATTTTTTTGATGTTCTATCAATTGCTTCTTCCTGCCTCTTTCTTCTTTTGCAAGTCGAGGTGCCTCTCCCTGTGACTAATGGTGTCTTGGCGAAAGAAGTGGTGGTAGCTCAACCCCCTACTATCTTAGGCATGGAGAAGAAGCCCCTTAGTGGTGGCGTATCCGGGGAGGCTAGGCAAGCAGTCAAGGATGCCCAACCCATCTGATCTCCTGCCTCGTTGGCCATCCAGGATCTTGAAGTCTTTCAGCCTCTTGTTTCCCAGGATCCCAAACCTGCGCAAACTCCCAGTCCAACTAAGACTATAACAATTGAGCCCACAACTGAACTTGTGTTGGGTAAGGAGTCTCTAGGGGATGCATCTTCATCTATACGAGCAGGTAAACCTTATCCCATCCTTTATTAATGCCTATTTTCTTATCTCTCTTATGCTTTCTTCCTAAAGGATTTTATTCCTTTTCTCTTTTTCTCTTTTAGGCCAAGTCAACGCCCAATCTGCCCCTGAAGCTGCCCTTTCCTTGGAGTCAGAGGCCTCTAGAGGTGTGTACTACTCGTTATTGTTGCCCTTCCCCCTTTTTAGTTCATATCTTCCCTTTCTCTTTTTCTTTTTCTTTTTTTGCCCTTCTTCCTTGTCTTGTCTTTTTTTTTTTCTTTTTATTTTATTTTATGGGGAAGCCTTTGGTGTCCCTCCCCTCTTTTAGCAATTTTGCCAAGATCTCTTCATCCTTCTTTCAACACGCTTTGTATCCTTTCACAAAGTCTTCTAAGAGGTCAAAGGGACAGGAGGACGAACCTCCCACGATGACTGAAATGGCTTCCCAAGCTAAGAAGGAAGCTCTACCACAGGATGCTGATACACATTCTTTACCTTTCCCATGATCTCCTCCTTTTGTCTCCCTTCTCTCTCTTTTTTTTTTTTTTCTCTCTTTTTTTTTTTTTTTTTTTTTTTTAACCATGACTCTGTCTTTTTTTTTTTTTAGGTGTTGATGCAGGTACCAAGGGACCTGAGCCTGCAATTGCTAAGGAAGCTAAGGGACCTGGTCCCAGTGTCCAGACTATTGAAGCTCAGACAAGGATCCCCCAGACCACCCAAAGACTTGAAAATCCTCCAGTTCTTGAAGGTGGAGATACAACAATGGAGGAAGCCCCAAAGATGGCTATCTCGGATCCTAGCTCAGGGCTTCCTGCTTTCCGGGCCCGTTTTGATTCTTTGGAGTTTAACAGCCTCCTTGCAAGCCACTTTCACCATTTTGGGTCTCCCTTTGGTGGCTTCCTGCGATTCTTTGTGCCTGCTGAGGGCTTGCCACTCTTGAAGGGACCGTTGAAAGCTCATAGGGACTTCACCAGTGGGTTTAGGGGAGGCGTGTTTATGGGCAACATCCTGATAGAGCTCCTTTGTGCTGTGTTGATTTCTCTGAGGGACTCTTCTCTTGACTCCTTATCCGAGGAGAGGCTTTTGAAGTAGAGGGGAGTTGTGTAGGATCTCATAGAGGCCAAGTTCAATTTTTCCTTTTTGGAGTACCTGCGGTCTTTAGCTCACATATTATTCCAAAGAAAGGCTTCCAAGGATCTTAATGCTGAAATTGTTGCCATTGAGGAAGCTCTAGCTCGTGCTCACAAGGCATTGCAAGATTTGAAAGTCAAGATGCATCTAGTTTTTTCTTCCTCAACTGTTCCTGCAATTCCCTCAGAAGGCTCTCTATTGACTGGCTTTATATCTTAGCCCTTTTCTTTTTCTTTCTTTAGACAATTCAAGATGTATAAGTTTTTTTCTTTTTTTCTTTTTTTTTTTTTTTTTTTTGGCAGACAATTTAAGGTGTATAAGTTTTTTTTTTTTTTTCTCTTTTCGAAACTACTTCTGACTACTTTCTTTATTATATGTATGGATCTGTGCTTTATGTATTTTTCTAGCATCTTTTCCTTCTTCTTCTTCTTTTTTTCTCTCTCCCCTTTTTTTTGAACTGAGTCCTGGGCTATGGCTCCTACAACTTCTTGTGGTAGGTCCTAGACTAGGTACCCTAGTGGTTGTCTTCCTGCGCAGGTACTAAGCTAGGTACATTGGATGCTGTTTTCTTCTTTTTTCTTTTCCAAGTCCTAAGTCATGAACCAGGCAGACCTATTTTGGGGCAAGCACTGGGATGGGTACCCTGGGGTGCTTATTCTTGCCTGAAGTCCTAGACCATGTTAGGACTGAGCAAGGGACTCGGCCCACCCGAAAACTCGACCAATCCAACCCGACCCGACAGGTTTTGGGCGGGTCTAAAAATATTCGGGTCGGGTTTTGGGTCTAAATTTCCGGCTATTTTCTGGTTTGGGTCGGTGTCGGGTCCTATAAATAAACTACTTCAACCCGGTTTTTTTTTTTAAATCCCTACCCTTTATTGTTCTCTCTTCGACTGAGTCAAGGAGTGCGTCAGAATCATCGTGGGTTGAGGATCAGGAGAGTTCCAGGGGAATGTCGTGGCTCTGGTCGCCGTCGTCGAGGAAGAGCATTGTCTTTCTGTCGTGGATCGGCGCGCTGGATTTTCAGGCCGTCAAAGCCGCTTACCGTCGCGTTTCCAAATCTTGTTGTTGGAGGGAGCGATTTTGCCAACGAAGGGAATAACGGAGCTCTCGAAGTGGAAAGAGTTCTCCATGTAGAAATCGCGCATACGGCGGAGCACGGAATGGAATCGGAGTTTTGGGGTTTATTTGAGTTGTGGGTTTGGAATGAAATTGGAGTTTTGGGGTTTGTTTGGAATGAAATCAGAGTTTCTTTGCTTTGTGCTTGTGCTTGTGCTTCTATTTGTGCGTTTGTGCTTGTGCACTATTGAGTTGTGAAGTGAAATGGGTGCTTTGGATGGCTTAGAAGGAAGGTATGTGGGTTTGGCTTGCTGGAGTTTTTTTTTTTTTTTATTGGGGTTATCTCTCTTTTTTTATTTATTTTATTTGATCTGTGGAGGCTGAGACTGTATGGCTTAAATTGAGGCATACACTCTAGATATTTTGCCTCGTTAAAAATTAAAAAAAAAAAAAAAAAAGTCCAACCCGAGACCTGGAAAACCGACCCGATTACAAACCCGTTTTTTCGGTTCGGATCGGGTTTCAGGCAGTCAAACCCAATTGATATCGGGTCGAATTTCAAGTCACAATAAATCCGACCCGACCCAATCCAAACTCACTCCTAGACCATGTACTTGGACTGATTGTGGTGTGAGTCTTAGGTCATGCGTTAAGATTTCATCCTTCTTTCTCTTCTTTCTTTTTTATTTTTATTTTTATTTTTTTTTTGCGCTAGCCCAGGTACCCCACCCAAAGGTGGCTACATTTGGGTTATGTCATGTAATATTATGCAATTGTACATCTTACTTGAAGCTCCCTTTTTTGAAAAAAGATTCCATTGAAAGACATCATAGCTAAACATAAAGAGTGACGAAACATTTAGCAGATTGGAGAATGACAACAAAAAGGGTTCTCGGTGTACTGGAACCTCTCCTTTTCAGGCAAAGTACTACTTCAATCATTTTCTGTTTATGGGATCTGTTAAGGCGGTCCAATCTTCCTTTGCAAGGTAGTAATATCCACTATCGTGGGCTTCCTTGATGATGTAGGGCCCTTCCCATTTTGGAGCAAATTTGGAGGGTTTTGGGACATTCTTCCTTACATGCTCTGCTGCTCTTAACACCAGCTGCCCTTCTATAAAGGCTCTTGGGTGTACTCTCTGCCCATATGCCTTAGTCATCCTCTATTGGTACCTCTGGCTCCTCCTTCTTGCCACTTCTCGCTCCTCTTCTAGCCCTTCCAGATTTGCCAATATCCCCTCGTTATTTGTGCTATTTGTGCCTTCTTGGATTCCTTCAAGTACTACTCTTGGTGTGGGGATGACTAGCTCCACTGGACTGATGGCTTCTATCCCATTAACAAGGGAAAATGGTGAGAATCTTGTGGCTGTTTTCAAGGAGCTCCTACATGCCCAGAGTACATTTGTTAGGTGGGCACTTCATTTCCCCTCATACTCGTGCTTCATTTTCTTGAGGATTTTCAATATCACCTTGTTGGTAGCCTCGGCCTGGCCATTTTCTTGTGGGTAGTATGGTGTTGACCTCCTATGCTTGATGTGATATGCCTCAGTTAGGTTTTTCACATCCCTATTTATGAATGGGGTACCATTGTTGCCAATCAGTCTCTTAGGGATCCCAAACCATGTAATGATATGTTCCCGGATGAAGTTTGCAACAGCTGCTCCGGTAGACTTCTTCAAGGGGAAGGCTTCTACCCATTTTGTAAAATACTCGATGGCTACCAAGATCCATATGTGACCATTGGAGGGAGGGTTTATGGGCCCTATAAGATCAAGCCCCCAAGTGTGGAAAGGCCATGGTTTGGTCATATTTTGCAACACATTTGGATGAGTATGGATTGTGTCTCCGAGTACTTGGCATGCATGGCACGTTTTAACCAACTCCTCGGAGTCCTTTTTCATTGTAGGCCAATAATACCCCAGCTGCAATAACTGCCTATAAAGCCTCCTCTTCCCTGAATTGCTTCCACAGTTACCAAAGTGGACTTCTCTTACTAGTCTCTGGCTTCCCTAGGCCCCAGGCATCTTAAGGGGTCCTCGTTGTACCCCTTTTTGAACAGGATCCCGTTTGATTTGGACAAAAATGTCTCGTGCAATGTTCATTTCTCTTCTTTTTATTTTTCTTTATTTATTTATTTTTTTTCATTTTCTTCTTTGGTTTTCTTAATTTCCTTGTGCAACGTTCACTTCTCATTCGGGTTTTTTTTTTTTTTGCTAATCCGTTTTCCTTTTCTTTTTCTTTTTTTTTTAATATGGTTTTATTTCCCTTCTGTTTTGGGTTATTTTACCTTTTTTTTAATTATAATTGAAGAACCTATTCATACACAATTTTTTTAATAAAAATATAATCTGAAACTTTTTTTTTTTAATTTAATAGGGGTATGAGAGTAAATTTATACAATCTGTATTTTCCATCCTCTCAATTTTCTAAACAAAAGATTTTTTTATCCCTTTACTTTTCCACTCCTCATCAAACACTATGAAAAAAAACTAAAATATCTTATATTTCCCCACTTTCCATCCCCTCCTCATTTTCTATCCTCTCACTTTTTAATCCCCCAACAAATTATACCCTAAAACTTTCTTAATCAAACAAGAGAAATGCATAACCATTTTCTATCCTTTTATTTCTTTGTTGGTCTATCCCTTCTACTAATAATATATGATTAAAATTTATATATTTTCTATTCATTACTTTTATTATTATTATTATTTTCATAACACTTTCTTATCATTCCAACCAAAAGAGGCCTTAAGAATAATGTTGTGAATATTGTACATTTACAGTTCTAGTATATGCACATTTACAATTCTAGTAGTGGATTCCAGTTAGTTCTGTTGATAAAGTCTCTAAAGATTGAATAAGAGATTTGTGATTCTATTCCCGCCTACACCAAAAACTAATTGGTGTCTTGGTCTGATAATAAAAAACTATAATCAATAGCGAACACCATATGTTGAAACGCTCTCCCAAAAAAAAAATTCTAGTAGACAACACATATTTTGTAAGTACGGCATAGATCAAGTGAAAACCTCTCTTATATTTTGTAAAATTACACTTTAGAATATATTCAAAGATTCTATCAACCAAGAAAAAAAGTGTTTCTTAAATAAATTAAAAAAAAAAAAAAAAAACTCTAAATGGACAGTTGAAATTACTAGTTTGAGAATTTTGTAGCAGAAAAAATAAAAGTTTATAAAAATCTTTTACAATAAAAAGACTAAGGTAATTTAGGCATTTCATTTAATTTTAATAACTTTGTTAATAGTTTCCGTCCATCATATATGTTTGAAACACAAGAAAGGTTTGAATAAAGTTTTAAAATACCAAAAAAGTATAAACTTTTAATAAAATGTAGAAGAGATTAGAGTAATTTATAGGGGTTCGAATCAGTTCAATTGTTAATCGTTGAAGATTGGTTTGAATTTTTTTTTTTTTTTTTTGAGAAAAATGTTTGAATTCCACTTAATTGTTTATTTTTTTCCTGTAGTATAATTTATTCTACAATCCCTTTAAAGTTATTGTGGGGGATAAAAGCCCAGATCTACCAATTGGGCCTGGGGCCCTATTCTTTAGATTATCTTACGTCCAAAGAGCAGTAATGGGCTGGGATAGTGTTCACCTGAGGGCAACGGACCCAAAGATGGCTGAAAAGCATAATCCGAAGAGGTCAGCCATTGTCCGAAGATGTTTTACTCCTCGGATACGAATAGTTCTGATCAAATAAACTTACAGAGGGCCCGAATGCCCATCCTGGCAATGTTGGTGGCAAAGATAAGCTCTGGGCACTCCTGGGGATGATAAGGATGAAGAAATATCTCAAGGAAAAGCTATCACCACCGCATTTAATGCCCTGCAGCAACTTTTCTGGCCGCATTTATGTGGAGAAGACCCCTGAACAGTGCAACCTCAACTACCGCCACTCCCAAAAGCTAAAGAAGATGCTTGATGTGACCTATACTCAAGTATGATAGTAGATGGAAGACAAGTGGACGGTTGGGATGTTTAGGGAAGAGGCTATATAAAGAAGGAGAGCCCCTGATAAAAAGAAAAAAGAGAAGAGAGAACAAAAGAATTTTTCTTTACTGTAGTTCTGGAATCTGTAACCTAAACACATTCAATAAAATCCCTCTTCGGACCCCGAGTCCTTCATGGTTTTTACATGATTGCATACTAGATTATTTGCCTATACTACAACCAACCTTTGTTTAATTCATATCCGGCCCAGTTCTTTCACCCACGCTCTACAAATTTATTGGTTTGGGTTTGTTGGGCTCATATTCCACACTTAGTGGGCTTGGGCTACGAAAAGGGACCCTACAATTATCATAACTTTTTAGTGGAGTTTGTGGTGTGATTTTGTGTTAAAACTTAAAACTTCTTTCCCTTTCGCTTATGTGTGTGTGTGTGTGTGTGTTTTTTTAAGAAAAAAAAAATCTAATGATAGAAAACAATTATCTTATACTTATTTAATAAATAAAAAATTCATCCTATCTATTAGAAAATTTTCTCTAAATTCTTCACTGGAATTTTAAAAAATTAAAAGTTTTAGAAGAAGTTAAAGACAATTTTAGTAAAAATATGTGATAAAATTAAATGATTTTGAGTTTTTTTTTTTTTAATAATAGATTTGTATTTAGTGTGCGTTTGTGTCCAACTTAAAAAGCCAACTTATTGTACTATTTAACTTATTTTTGTTATTATTTATAGGTCTCACTGCACTTTCTGGTACTATTCATGGGTCTCACTGTACTATTTCAGCTAACTTTTACCTTTATATATCATACTTTCAGCAAAAAATTTTCAGTTTTAGCAAAATAAGCAGATCCTAAGTAGATCATTAGTGTGCGTTTGGCTCAGCTTAAAAAGCCAGCTTATTTTTGCTATTATTTATGGACCCAACTACATTTGTTGGTACTATTTTATGGGTTCCGTTGTACTATTTCAGCTAACTTTTACTTTTATTTTTATTTGTATTATTTTCAATAAAAAATTTTTAATTTTAACAAAATAAGCGAATCTTAAACAAACCCTTAGCATTAGAGTTATGGTGGGCTAATTTCACCCACTTATTTAAGGAACCCAGAGGCGTCCACTGTTGGGAGTTCTATCATTGGCAAAATTGGAATTAATGTATGAATCAGTCAAACAAGCCGGTGGATGCTTTTTTTTTTTTTTTTTTTTTTTTTTAATGTATGCTTTCTCAAAAAAAAAGCCGGTGGATGCTAGTGGTCACGGCTCACGTCACTTTGTTTTGGTTTCATTTGTTAATCCTTTTTGACTCTCGGGCCCACTAGAAACTGGGTTAGCTGGTTATATATATATATATATATATATATATATATATAAAATATGAAATTCAAGTTATGGTATATAATTTTTTTTATTATTTATTTATTTTTTAGATAAAAATTTTATTTTAATTTAATTTAAGTGTATATATACGTGAAATTCTATCTTAAGGACTTGAATTCAGCCCTTACTTTTTTTCACAAAAACTTATACTTATGAAATTATCATCACGTTAAGAGTACATTTTAATTGTAATAATTATTCTTATTATCATGTTAATATATCAATCAATTTTTAGTACAAACAGAGCATAAATTCAAAACTTCTTATGCGGCAAGATACTATGCTATAGCCTATAAGTTTTGTAGCCTTTGAAGAATATAGCATCAATCCCATTGTATCATAGAAATTCATGCAGTATGATTCTATGAATGCGTGAATGGCCCCCCCCAAATAGCAAATCTATCAAAATGAGTTCCTCATGGCTAATTAATCAGAGCCCTGCTGACAGGCATTCAGTTATTCTTATGCACTGCACCGGAATGTTGTCAATTTTTAGGTAAAATATTTGTGCTTGCTCAATATTACCCCCACCAAAGATTTTGTACTTCTTTTTTAAGCTGAGCACTAAAGAATAAAGATCTTGTACCTTTTCTTTTATTAAAAGGATTTTGTACTTGAGAAGTGATGTTTGCACACCAGCTTTTTATTCCAGTGCACTATAATATTTTACGTGATAAAATAAAACTTTCATAATAAATCTTATCGTCCCCTACAGGCTACATGATGGTGTAGGATAGAAAAATATATATATACAAAGATGATTCCACTTTTAAGCTTTCTTGCCATTATTTTGTGGACACTGGGAAAGCTGTAGATGAATTGGTGATGCTGATCATAAAGTGAACACAGCATGTGATTGTTTAAACTTTAATCTTCTACGGGTAAGTCTGGTATGCCTAGCACACTTAATAAAAATTAAAAGGTTGTTTTCATTTTGGTTTTTTTGGTTTCAAAATTTTTATTTTGGCGTTTCATGTTTTGAGTTCAATTTAATATTTTCTATTTCGTCCATTTTCACCCTCCAATAAGTCCATTTCTGTTAGTAATTTTATAGCTAAGTGATAGATAAATGTCTTCCATTAAGAAGGTTACCTATATAGGTTTATTTCAGTGTCATTCACTTATTAACAAAAATGGACTACAATACCAATATATAAAAATGAAATCAAACATGAAGAACCAAAATGTAAACAATCTTAAACTTTAAGGGTCAAAAATATACTTTAGTCTTAAAAAAAAAAAAAAAAAAAAATCTTCAACCATAATCTTGGTTTGATTATCACTTTCACTAAGTACATAAGTGGATAAATATGACATGTAACTCTTTATGGATAAAATAAAAATAAACTTAGCCAACTCCCACACGTGGAAAAAAACAACCCAAAATTCGTATATTCTATTATAAAATTTTATCCCCTAGTATATTCTAGCATAAACATACATTAAAAATTCGTATGTTCCCTCTTTGCATTCAGTAGAGCATGGTAATTGCCATACAATTTTGTTCCCCTCCATGTGGTCTCCAATAATGGGAAGCAACTTAGTACATCCATCCCGCTAGTAATATGATCCAAAAATGACCCACTAAATAACAGTTAGGACGTGTTGCAACACAATTGCCTCATTTATGGCTCCGATCCCAGTTCACTTATTCTAATCTACAAAATAAACCTCAGTTTAGTAGGTGAACTTCCCCTAGTCACACATATACTCTTTTAATAGATACACCTTGACAATCATGACCATTATTGATTATCCACTCATAAACAAAGGGTCTTGTACGAACTTTATAATAAAGGGTTCCATATTTTATTTCAAAAAATTACACTTTGAATAAACTATGTTAAGTGAATGTATCAATTATTGGTCTTCAAAAATCGAGCTTGGAAGTGCAAAAAAAGAACCATTCAAGTTACATAGGATTCTAATCTTTCCCTACCACTTGTGTTTTGTCCTCTATGATGAGAAATCAGAGAAAAGTTAGCGTTAGAGAGAGAGAACCTTCCCACCAATTATATAAGAGTCCGAAGTGGGTGGGGGGTCATATAGGTGTGGGACACTCAAAGACCAAACTCTCTTGAGTCTAAAGAGGGGATGATGGCAGAGCATAAAGGTACTTATAAATAAACGTCAAGTGAGGAATTGTCTTTGTCAATTGGCTATGTAGCATCCGTGCAGCATCTTCTTACATTACCCTATTGAAAAATATTTACTTTTTTGCTTGCGTGAGTTTAACAACTTTTAGCTGCTGAGCTTGATTTTGACTTGCATTTCCATTCATAGTTCGTACGCATGAACATAAACAGTTCCCAATAGAGAGAGAGAGAGAGAGACGAATAATAAGAACAAGGATAATAATATATATATATATATAAATAAAAATAAAAGTTTTTGAAAGAAATCTCATACCTTCACCATGTACAACAAAAAAGTAGTCCTATTTTACCATTAAAAAAAAAAAAGTAGTCCTTTTTATTTTACAATTTGTCACTCTTTACAAATGTTAACTTGCACCACCATCACCCATTTTTCACACTTTACAAATGTGAACTTGCACCACCATTTCACCATTTAAAACGCGATAGATGTGATAATTAAGGTTTAATTTTTTTGAATTTAACAGTATATCACGTTAAAGCACATAAGAAATGAACTTTGTTCTTATTTTACTATATATATATATATATATTTCGAAGCTCATAAAGAGTAATAAAAATATTCATTCTTCTCGCTCAATGTTTATATTCAAATCATGTCGCGTTGCACACACGTTATTGGAAGCTAGTATATATATAAATTTATGAGTCATTCAATTATCTTCCACTCAACGTGTTTAGATTCAAACCTCGTTGCACACATGTTATTGAAGTGTTGTATCTAATTTTATGGAGACATTCAATTATCTTCTTCTCAAAAAATTCTCTCTTAGGTTTTCTTCAAGAAAAAAGAAAATTGAGAACAAAGAAAAAAATTTCTTCAAGGAACCACAATGATAAATCACCTAAATAGCCAATTTTTATTAATAATAAGAGCCTGTACATAAACTTCTAGTCCTACCTAACCTACCTCACTACAAGAAGCCTAATAAAACAAGAGAAATTAAAGAAAAAGAAACGAAAGCAACAAACATAGAACCAAATATTTCCATGCCTAAACAAAAGAACTAGCTATCCCTCCGAATAAACAGAGATTCTAACTCTGAAGGATCAAAGTAGTACACCTTGCTAACTTGATCACCACGATAATTACACTTGGGAATGGGAGCAACTCTGTTCCTCTTCGGAGGAGGTGGGCACTTCAAAGGCTTTGGAATTCTTGATTCTTCCCCAGTTGGAGTCTTCAAACACTCCTCACTTTCTTCACTTTCCTCCCATTCATTCTTCTCTGGTTTCGTATATATGGGCTTCAATGGAGCCCGTAATGGAATTCCAGCAATAACCCAGCTTTTATCTTCTGCTTCAGCTTGCTGCAGTGCTTGCTCTGAAAACCCCATCTTAAGATTGACTTAGTAGAAAGCAAAAAAAAAAACCTTTGAGATGTGTATTATAGAAGAAGAATAATAAGAAGAAAATATAATGAAACTTGGTGGGAAAGTAGTGAGAGAGAGCGAAAAAGAGTTAATTTTTATAAAAGATGAGAGAGGAAGATTAAAAGGGTTGCTTTGGTTTGGGAATTAGATTCGAGTGAGACTCTCAAAATCAAAATAGGAATAGAGAGAGTTTGGAGAAGTGAGGAGACAGAGAAAAGATAATAAATAGTGAGATACGCTTTAAATGTGGAAAGGAGAAAAGAAAGGAATAATTTTTTATTCCAAAAAATTCTACGATAACAATAATTTCATAAATTATAAATATTATGTTGTTATGACTTTTGAATCTAAATTCACAATTTTTTTTTGGAACAATAAAAACAACTAACAATTTCGCATTTAAAATTTGCTGTAAAAATAGTGTCAACCTAGCAATTCTATTTTATTTCGCGTCAGTGTTCAATGTTCTTTTCTTACAAATGAGATAAAGAGAGAGAAAGGGAACCCGAGGCCAAAGGAAACTGTGCTGTGACATAAGCACACGTATAGATAGATTGATAGGTATGTTAGAGATTGATGACAGGAGTGGCTGCCCGTTAAGTTAGCTGACCGCGGGCAGGCTGAAGTGATAGAGGGAATTTTTATTCACTTCGCTTAGAATTTGGCGCCAAAAATTCGGGTCTCTCGGGATCACCAACAGCCAACAGTTAATGTGCGAAAAAAATATATATATGAATTTTCATTATTTTATCGATTGAGTGACATGTAGAGTTTTTTTCTCTTAGGGATAATCATTAAAATGTTAGTGAATCTTGTGAAAAATATAATTTATAATTTTTTTTTTGAAGCCATATAATTATGTTCTTTTGGTTTAATGAAAATATGTACACTCCAAGTCCTTCCCAAAAAAAAAAAAAAGTTTAAAATGTAAATGACATCTTTTAAGTTTAATTGAAAATTTAGTTTTTTAACTTTACTTTTGTTCAAATGAACCTTATAAATTTCAAGTTTATTCAATTCAAACATTATAAAATTTTGTTAAAAAGTTGCCTGTGGGGGACGAAAAGCCCAACCTAACTTGGGCCCAAGGCCCCATTTAAGGAACACTGTTAGTCCGAGGAGATGAAAACATTTAATCAGAGGCCCATGTAAAGGGAGCATGTCTGGAGAGGAGCGCGGGCAATATCCGAGGAGTTATTTATTTGTCCGAGGAGTCCAATGCCCTCGGATCCGAAGGATCTTTGCCTGACAGATACGGGAAGTTCAAGTGCTCCATCTGACAAGTATAAGGAGGGAAGTAAACCTCAGACACACATGAAGATAACAAGAACAGGGAAATATCTAGGAGACAGGCCTCAACCACCGCATTAAATGCACTGCACCTACCTTCCTGGCTGCATTTATGTGGAGGGGACCTCTGAACAGTGCATTCTCAGTTACCGCCACTCACACAAAGCTAAAGAGAGTATGATGGGACATGCACTCAAGTGGGCGTCTGGATGATGAACAAGTGGACGGTAAAGATGGAGAAAGGGGGTACTATATAAGAGAGGGATGCCCCTTGAGGGGAGGGGGGAGAAAAGAATACATTTGATTACTGTAGCTCCAAGAATTGTAATCTTAGATTATCAATGAAAAGCACCTCTTCGGACACGGCATTCATATCAGTCCGAGGACATATTAATCTAAATCCTCCCATTGGTGTCACCGTTTAATACTGTTATTTTCATTATTAGCCTAGCCCTTTCGCCCACTCTCTACAAAATTTATTGTTTTGGGCTCAGTGAGCTCCGAATCCATACTTCCTTGGGCTTGGGCTGCAAAAACTGACCCTACAATTGGCGCCGTCTGTGGGGAGAGCTTGTGCGAGGGTGAAAACGACAGCTGACGATGGCAGGACAAGGTGAACAACAAGCAGAATCTAGGGCATCCCAACAAGTGGACCCTTTCGTAAACTTAGAGAGGAGACAAAATCGTGAGGGCAGCGTACACACTCTGCGCCTTAGCCAGGGCCAGTCACCGGGCGAAAGTCATATGTCCCATGCAGAGAAGAATCGTGACTTACAACTAGAAGTGGAAAAACTGAAGAGACAGTTGCGCCATGCAAAAAGGAAACGAGCTTCCTCATATTCTGAGGAGGACCTTGATGACGAGCAGGATGTCTCTTACCAACATAATTCTAGGACACCAGCCAGTGAGTCCTACACCTATGAAGAGGAGTCCCGTCGCCAAAGACAACTAAGAAGCCCATCACATGAGGACGTGGAGAATGATGCCATGAACAGGGCTCTGAATCAGATATCTAGGTCACCCTTCACGCGCAGGATTGAGGAGGCCAAACTTCCTCGGCGCTTCAACCAACCAACGTTCACCATCTACAATGGTAAAACTGACCCCGTGGAGCACGTGAGTCATTTTAACCAGAGGATGGCGGTCTACTCCAGAGACGAAGCTCTAATGTGCAAGGTTTTCCCTTCCAGTCTTGGACCTACTGCCATGAGGTGGTTTGACGGTTTGAGAGCAGGCTCCATCAACTCTTTCAAAAAACTCACTCAGGCATTCGGCTCCCGTTTTGTCACATGCCGAAGAGTGTCCAGGCCTTTCTCTTCACTGTTATCCTTGTCCATGCAGGAAGGCGAATCCTTGAAGGCGTATTCAGACAGGTACTGGAAGATGTTCAACGATATGGAGGGCAACAACGATGCAATGGCCCTCAGCACTTTCAAGCTCGGCCTCCCTATTGACCACGGTTTGAGGACATCCTTATCTGGCAAACCGGTCACCAACGTGCGTCAATTGATGGACCGCATAGAAAAGTATAAGAGAGTTGAAGAAGATCAGCGGCAGGGCCAGGGAAAGGACAAGGTTATCCCTCAGGAGAGGAGGGATTTCAGGTCAGACCGTTATAGCCATAGTAAACCGCGGAGGGATTTTGTGGGGCAATCAGGATCGATGAATCCTCAAGCGGTCAACGCCGTGTTCAAAGAACCAGTGCACCAGGTCTTGGAAAAGATCAAGAACGAATCATTCTTCAGATGGCCGAACAAGATGGTAGGAAACCCTGAGAGGCGCAACCATAATCTCTACTGCCAATACCATCAAGATCATGGGCACACCACGGAAGACTGTAGGAGCTTGTGGGATCACTTGGACCAACTGGTTCGCGATGGTAGACTGAAACACCTCTTGCACCCCTCCAGCGGCCGAGGGGGCCAGACAGGCTCGGGGCCACGAAGAGATGACCCCTCGAAGCCACCGCTTGGGACTATAAACGTTGTCTTCGCTGCGCCGGGGAGGACAGGATCCTGGCCATTGAAAGTTATGTCGGTAGGCCGACCATCAACAGGGGAGTCAAGCCGAGGTCTGAAGAGAGTTAAGTCTGGGGCCCCGCTGCAGATAGGGTTCTCGGACGAAGACATGGTGGGCACCATTCAACCCCACGACGATGCATTAGTCATCACCCTCAGAATAGCTGGGTATGATGTGAAGAGGGTGATGGTGGACCAAGGCAGTGCCGTGGAGATAATGTACCCAGACCTCTACAAGGGGCTAGGCCTGAGACCCCAGGACCTGACGCCCTACAATTCCCCTCTCATAAGCTTTGAAGGAAGGCCTGTCACCCCGAAAGGCCGGATACGTCTACCCGTGCAGGCCGGTTCCGAAGTGGTGGAGCTGGATTTTATAGTTGTGGATGTATATTCCCCCTACACGGCGCTTGTAGGCAGACCTTGGATTCATGCGCTTGGGGCTGTCCCCTCTACATTGCACCAGAAGGTCAAATACTCATCCGAAGGGCAGATCCAAGAGATCCGAGGGGATCAGCCCGCTGCCCGACAGTGCCTGGTTGCTGCCATTCAACATGAGACCCAATCCGAGATTTCAGCCATGTCCGAAGGGAGTTTATAGCAGCTACAGTCTCGGGAACAGCCCGTCGAAGATTCAGATGAAGGCAATCGATGTGAGGATCTGACGAAAGTGGTTATCGGAGATGACCCCGATAGGTTCTTCCAAGTTGGATCTCAGCTGCCTCCTCAAGAGAGGGAAGAGCTAATAGAGTTCCTCAAACGAAATCTCGATGTGTTCGCCTGGAGCGCTTATGAAGCCCCAGGGGTAGATCCGGAGTTTATATGTCACCATTTGAAGGTGAATCCCCTTGTCACCCCCAAGAAACAGCCTATTCGGCGCCCGTCCAAGGAACATGCGGACGCAGTGAGAGAGGAGGGAGCGAAACTCAAACAGGCTGGGGCTATCAAAGAAGTCTTTTATCCTGAGTGGCTAGCAAATACCGTCGTGGTAAAGAAGAAAAGCGGGAAATGGCGAGTGTGCGTAGACTTCACCGATTTAAACAAGGCTTGCCCCAAAGATCCTTTCCCTATGCCGAAAATTGATCAGTTGGTAGATGCCACTGTTGGCCACCCTCGGATGAGCTTCCTAGACGCCTTCCAAGGCTACCACCAGATACCATTAGCCCCGGACGACCAGAAGAAGACCGCATTTGTCACCCCTATTGGCAATTACTACTATAAAGTAATGCCGTTTGGCTTGAAGAACGCGGGAGCTACCTACCAGAGGATGATGACGAGGATGTTCGAGCCACAGCTGGGCAAGAATATCGAGGTTTACATAGATGACATGGTGGTGAAGAGCAAAGTTATTGCCGAGCATGTGAAGGACCTTGAAAGTACCTTTGAGATTCTACGAAAGCACAAGTTACGATTGAACGCTTCTAAGTGCTCGTTTGGGGTAGGGTCCAGAAAATTCTTAGGATACATGGTCACGCACAGAGGAATCGAAGTCAACCCCGACCAGATAAAGGCCGTCAACGATCTACGAGCTCCTCGGAACCCCAAGGAGGTTCAGAAGCTAACCGGAATGACCGCGGCCCTCAATCGGTTCATCTCTAGATCAGCAGACAGGTGTCGTCTCTTTTTCTCCCTACTCAACAAGTGGAAGGGATTCGAATGGACTGAGGAATGCGCTTCTGCATTCCAGCAACTCAAGGATTATCTGGCTCGGCCACCTATCATGTCCAGTCCTGAGCCTGATGAGGTACTGTTCGCCTACATAGCTGTAGCTCCCTATGCAGTGAGCCTGGTGTTGATACGATCAGATTCTGGTGTGCAAAGGCCTGTTTATTACGTAAGCAAGTAGCTGCATGAGGCCGAGATACGCTACTTGCCTCTGGAGAAGGCTATCCTAGCGGTAGTGCTGGGCACACGGAAGCTACCCCACTACTTCCAAGCCCACACGGTTATCGTTCTCACACAACTCCCACTCAAAGCTATACTCCAAAGTGCTGACTACACCGGTCGGATTGCCAAGTGGGGTACAATCTTAGGGGCTTTCGATATAAGATATATGCCCCGCACATCGGTCAAGGGACAGGTCCTCGCAGATTTGGTGGCTGAGTTCACGGAGCCCCAGTTAGAAGAAGTAGAGCCCACGCCAGGCATGGATGAAAAATCAGTTGGCCTGATCTCCCAACAGAATCCCTCCCATTGGGAAGTGTACGTTGACGGCGCGGCAAACCAAAAAGGATCTGGAGTTGGGCTGGTACTGATATCCCCCGAGAAAATCACCATCAAGAAGTCATTAAGGCTGGACTTCTCGGCAACGAATAATGAGGCGGAGTATGAGGCCCTACTGATGGGGATGACAATGGTCCGTAAAATGGGGGGGAAGTCCGTGGAATTGTTCTCGGACTCAAGATTGGTAGTAGGACAAGTACAAGGCGAGTTTGAGGCAAAGGACGAAAGAATGCAGGGGTACCTGGGTCGTGTTAAACAGCTGCAATCAGGGTTCGACTTTTTCAATTTGCTGCACATCCCTAGGAGTGGCAACTCACATGCTGACTCCCTGGCGACGCTTGCCACCTCTTCGGCACAAGACCTTCCGAGGGTCATCCTCGTCGAGGACTTGCACAGGCCTACAGAGGCGAAGTCAGGGGCAGTTCAGGTTCACCAGGTCAGAGCCGGGCCGTGCTGGATGGACCCTCTAGTCAGATTTCTCAAAGAAGATGTATTGCCTGAAGACAGGGGAGAAGCTGATAAAATTCGAAGGAAGGCGACTAAGTTCTGGTTATCTGAGGACCAGAAACTGTACAGACGCTCCTACTCGGGGCCATACTTGTTATGCATGCATCCCGAGGCAACTGAGACGTTGCTAGAAGAGCTGCACGAAGGAATCTGTGGGAGCCACACTGGAGGCAGGTCCTTGGCTCACCGAGCCCTCACCCAAGGCTATTGGTGGCCTAACATGCAAAAGGAGGCACACGAATACGTTAAAAAGTGTGATCAATGTCAGCGCTTCGCTCCAAACATTCACCAGCCGGGGGGAAAACTTAATCCGCTATCTAGCCCATGGCCTTTCGCCCAATGGGGTTTGGATATTGTGGGACCCTTCCCCAAAGCTGCAGGAAACAAGAAGTACCTTCTGGTCGGCACAGACTATTTTACCAAGTGGGTTGAAGCCGAACCTCTCGCCAATATCAGAGACGTGGATGTGCAAAAGTTCGTATGGAAGAATATTGTCACTCGGTTTGGAATTCCTCACACTCTCATCTCGGACAATGGCCTACAGTTTGATAGCAAGGCATTTAGGAATTATTGCAGCGAGCTGGGAATTGTAAACAGATATTCTACTCCTGCCTACCCTCAGGGTAATGGGCAAGCAGAGGCTGTCAACAAGGTCATATTGAACGGCTTAAAGAAAAGGCTGGATGATGCAAAAGGTAAATGGGTGGAAGAATTGCCGCATGTGCTGTGGACTTACAGAACTACGCCCCGTAGATCTACGGGCGAGACCCCCTTCTCAATGACCTACGGGGCTGAGGCTGTCATTCCTCTAGAATCCGGGTTTCCGACGTTGAAAAGTAGCTCGTTCAGTCCAGCCGACAACAGTGAGCAACTACAGAAGAGCTTGGACCTGATTGAGGAAAGGAGGGAAAATGCAATGGTTCGGCTAGCACATTACCAACAGAAACTCAGGCAAGGCTATGATGCTAACGTAAAGCTGAGGCCTCTGGAGCCTGGTGATCTAGTGCTGAGGAAAGTTGTGGGCACCGCAAAAAATCCAGCTTGGGGAAAACTGGGACTCAATTGGGAAGGACCATATCGCATCACTTCAGCAGCAGGCATTGGGGCATATTTCTTGGAAGACCTGGATGGTCATGTAATACCACGTCCGTGGAATGTAAATAACCTCAAGAGGTACTTTTATTAATCAAGCTTATTTTTCGACCGATGCGCCAATTCACTGCCTAAAGTCTTCTACAGTGTTTAAACTTAAATCCTATCATGCCTGTAGTCCTCGGACCAGATGATTTGGATTAGTTAACACTCCTTTACAGTTCCTTTAAGTGTTTAAACTTAAATCCTATCATGCATGTAGTCCTCGGACCAGATGATTTGGATTAGTTAACACTCCTTTACAGTTCCTTTAACTGTTTAAACTTAAATCCTATCATGCCTGTAGTCCTCGGACCAGATGATTTGGATTAGTTAACACTCCTTTACAGTTCCTTTAAGTGTTTAAACTTAAATCCTATCATGCCTGTAGTCCTCGGACCAGATGATTTGGATTAGTTAACACTCCTTTACAGTTCCTTTAAGTGTTTAAACTTAAATCCTATCATGCCTGTAGTCCTCGGACCAGATGATTTGGATTAGTTAACACTCCTTTACAGTTCCTTTAAGTGTTTAAACTTAAATCCTATCATGCCTGTAGTCCTCGGACCAGATGATTTGGATTGGTTAACACTCCTTTACAGTTTCTTTAAGTGTTTAAACTTAAATCCTATCATGCCTGTAGTCCTCGGACCAGATGATTTGGATTGGTTAACACTCCTTTACAGTTCCTTTAAGTGTTTAAACTTAAATCCTATCATGCCTGTAGTCCTCGGACCAGATGATTTGGATTAGTTAACACTCCTTTACAGTTCCTTTAAGTGTTTAAACTTAAATCCTATCATGCCTGTAGTCCTCGGACCTGATGATCTGGATTAGTTAACACTCCATACAGTTCCTTTCAATTGTTTAAACTTAAAACCTGCCATGCCTTTAGTCCTCGGACCAGATGATGTAGGTTGGATGACACCCCAATCATGCCTGTTTAAATCTAAAATTAATGCAACTGCTATGGCTGAGATATCATTCCATGATGATCCATGATTGAAACTGCTAAGTGTATCTAAATTATTCCTATCTCATGATGCCTTTTCATTGATAGTTCCCACACATTCTGCTTATTTTTAGTAACACCTATAATCATGCACGCTAATAAAGTGATATTGGGGTCTCGTAGCGTTGAAATATTAGATTAGACAATCAAAGTAAAAGAAAAATTACTTCATTGATCGAAAAAGAGTAGCTTACAAATCTCTTATAGTAAAAATAAAAGTAAACAAAAAAAAATAAATAAAATAATAATAATAATAGAAGAAAAATCCTGTTTATTCTTTGGCCGAGGGGATCACGTTATCAGCAGCCTGGCCCTTCCGAGCAGCAGCATCTGGGGCTTGACCCTTGGGCTCGTCTGAAGTCTTCTGTCCCTCCAACCCTTTGCCCTTGTCCTTCTCCTGATCAGTAGGTTTGTCCTTATCACCTGGCTGACCAGTTTCTTTGGTGGCACCAAGGGTAGAGGGAGGAGCCTGGTTGGCCAAGTTTTGCTCTGAGATCTCCGGAAGCTGTGGGGTAGGAGGGTCAGGACCTGGGAGCTCTCGGATTTCGGGGTCATAGTATATGCTCCCTGGTAGCCTCAGGGGGGAATCCGAGGGAACCCCAGCCGCGTCCAACGCCTTTTGCCAGGATATGTCGCAGTAATCACTACTAACCGAGGCAAACTATTCGGTAAGCTGCTGCCCGGTCTCCTCCACCCCCAACTGATATGCTGCTCTCTTTTCAGCTTCAATTGACTCCTTGGCCAGTTGAGCCTTCTGTTCGGCCGATAGGGCGCGCTCTTTGGCTTTTTTGAGTTCATCTCTGAGGCCCTTCACCATCTCCCTTTCGGTCTCCAGGTTGATCTCTGTCATGTGCAACTTTTTGCGCTGCTCCTCGGCTTGGGCCTCGGCGTTCTTCAGGCCGGCCTTGAAGCTGTTCCTTTGACTGGTCATATCTTTCAGCTGCTCTGACATTTTAGCATAGTCATCCTTCAGCTGACCCAGAGACTTTTCGGCTTCAGATTGAGACTGCGCTGCTGCTTGAGCTTCGAGGAAGGACTTCTTGTTCCATTCCTCGGCTACGTATATTTGCTGAGTAATCTGCATGACAGCATGTTCAACATCAAATGAAGAAGTGAACTAAAGC
This sequence comes from Quercus ilex subsp. ballota, assembly GCA_032727855.1. Classification (NCBI taxonomy): domain Eukaryota; kingdom Viridiplantae; phylum Streptophyta; class Magnoliopsida; order Fagales; family Fagaceae; genus Quercus; species Quercus ilex. The sequence goes on from CM064910.1 coordinate 58,457,521, forward strand.
CAACTGCAAATAAAATCTGAATGGAAAATAAATATTTACCATGGCCACGTCCCTCTTAAGGGACAGGAAAAGCTCCTTCTGGTTGAAGCGCTTATAGGAGTCCATGTCGTGAGGGAGGAGGAGTGGCTGCTGCAGAGCCTCAGCTACGTACCCTGCCCTTCCCCCATCATAGTTGCGGAGGGAAGTGTCCCAAGCAAAAGGAGCGCCATCCAGCTCTAACCTCGGTGACCAAATATGAGTTCCCCCTCCTCGGCGAACTTCAACCCCTCCCAAGTCCTCTCGGCTCTCGGTGGAGGAGGCCCTCTTACCCCGATGGTCTCGTATCACTTTTTGCTGTTTATTAGTTTTGGTGGGCACAACTTCCTCCCTCTCCTCAGGCTCGTATGGCCTCTTCTTCTGAGGGTTTGGGATGGGCTTCGAACCCGGATCGGAGACCTGGGTAGGCACTGGGGGCAGAGACGACACCACTTTTGACGTCCCAGCGTCCTTGTGCTCGGTCTTTTGGACCCTCTTCTTCATCAAATTCTTTAGGTCCATGTCTTCGTCCGATGAGTCTTCAGGGCCGGCAATCACAACAGGCTGAACACTTGAATGCCTGTCAATCTCTTCCTCGGCGTCCAAGACCTCTACCACTTGTTCTCCAGGAGCGTCCCCCTCGAAGTGGAACTGGTCTATCTGCTCTTCAAGAGATGAACCAGAGGATCCAACTATTTCACCCTCAACCTCTTGTCCGAGGGGAACTTGCTGGAGGGGTTGGACGAGAGGAGGTATGTGCTGAGGGCGTGGGTGTGGTACGGGCGGAAGGTCGTACGGTGCCAAAAAACCCTTCCAAGATACGTCGATGCGGTTGAGACGGTGATCTCCCTGAACAATCGCGTTGCCGACTGGTTGAAAACTCTTCGGTTTTCCTGTGTATCCCAGAATGAGTGGTGCCGATCGGAGCTGTCCGTCCTCACTCACGAATATCTCCGATCTCAATAGAAAATTGAGTGCGGCGAAGTTCGTAAGGCTGAGCCGAGGAGCAACGAAATTTTTATCTGTTACATTGCAGCGAAATCATGTTAGAGTCTCACAAATGGCGACATAAGGAGAACCAAAAACCACTAAGAGACAAGGTCCCTAAACCTATGGTTAGTGTGCCTAAATCTAGCATGCCCCACCTGGCTCTCCAAGCTTGGTTGGGCAATGATGGCCGTCATGCCATGCGCCCGAGACGATCACGTAGTCGTCCTTCATCCCTTTATTGGATTTTGGGAGGCAGGAGATGAGTCTGACAACGTCCGATCGGGATTTTAAGTAATACCCCGCATCTTGCTGGCTGTGGCACTCGTACATATGTACTACGTCGCGCCAGGTTAGTCCCAATCCTAAGTGAAGGTTGAGGTCCTCAATCGCCCCTAAGATCCTAAACATATTGGGCGCGCATTGCCAGGGAGTGAGCCTATGGTTCCGAAGGTAGTTAGTGGTGATGGGACCCATGGGGATTGTCATTCCCCCCTCTATGAATGCGATAAGAGGGATAACGACTTCCCCCGTCTTTCGGTCTGTTAGTATCTTTTCTGGGGGGCAATATCTCACACCCACGTTTGGGGGTATGCGGTACGTGGCCCTGAACGCCTCCATCTGCTCAGGGCTATCCACCAAGTACTGAAGCTTCCCCATGGTACTTAACTAAATGTATGGCCGAAGAGGAAACTAGAGGATTCGGTGGACGATTACTTACGAGGATGAGGCCGGAAGAGGGATTGCAAGCTCGTGGAGGGATTCGTGAAGATTTTGAGGAAGACTGAAACCGGTGATTGAGAGATTTGGACGGAGTCACACGCTTGTTCTTGCTGGAGCGTCTGAAGGTTCGTAGAGTAAAGAAAAATAACTCCCTCTGAGGTTTTATACAGAGTCAAACGAAGAGTCAGGGGCACTCCCGCCCAAATCTTGTAGAAAAAACCACGGCCGTTGGATCAATCAACCATCGTTGCGTACGAAGGACAAAGCGCCACCTGGCGTAGTTAATGCAACGCCTTGGGAATGTGGAAGCAGCAGTGGCATTAAAAGAGCGTCAGTTCCTATGCCTACGCACGTGCCAGCTCGAATTTGCCTGTTTACAAGCTTTTGCTCCGGGGCAAGTCAAAATCTTACTTTTTCTCCTCGGACGCGAGGAAAAACTACAATTTTGAGGGGCTATTGTGGGGGACGAAAAGCCCAACCTAACTTGGGCCCAAGGCCCCATTTAAGGAACACTGTTAGTCCGAGGAGATGAAAACATTTAATCAGAGGCCCATGTAAAGGGAGCATGTCTGGAGAGGAGCGCGGGCAATATCCGAGGAGTTATTTATTTGTCCGAGGAGTCCAATGCCCTCGGATCCGAAGGATCTTTGCCTGACAGATACGGGAAGTTCAAGTGCTCCATCTGACAAGTATAAGGAGGGAAGTAAACCTCAGACACACATGAAGATAACAAGAACAGGGAAATATCTAGGAGACAGGCCTCAACCACCGCATTAAATGCACTGCACCTACCTTCCTGGCCGCATTTATGTGGAGGGGACCTCTGAACAGTGCATTCTCAGTTACCGCCACTCACACAAAGCTAAAGAGAGTATGATGGGACATGCACTCAAGTGGGCGTCTAGATGATGAACAAGTGGACGGTAAAGATGGAGAAAGGGGGTACTATATAAGAGAGGGATGCCCCTTGAGGGGAGGGGGGAGAAAAGAATACATTTGATTACTGTAGCTCCAAGAATTGTAATCTTAGATTATCAATGAAAAGCACCTCTTCGGACACGGCATTCATATCAGTCCGAGGACATATTAATCTAAATCCTCCCATTGGTGTCACCGTTTAATACTGTTATTTTCATTATTAGCCTAGCCCTTTCGCCCACTCTCTACAAAATTTATTGTTTTGGGCTCAGTGAGCTCCGAATCCATACTTCCTTGGGCTTGGGCTGCAAAAACTGACCCTACATTGCCTATAAAAATATTATTTTCACACAAAAAAATCTATAAAATTAATAAAAATATTTATAGACTTTTTATCTTAGAATTTTTTGCAAAAAATACTTTTTTTTTTCATTAGTTAACTGCATACTTAACATAAATTTTTGACAAAATTAGATAAAAGGCCTAAATTGAATGACTTTGAAACTTAAAGGACTCAATTGAACAAAAGTAAAATTAAATAACTGAAATAAATCTCACTTAAACCTAGAGGTCATACTTTACATTTTAACCAATAAAAATATAAATAAAAAAATATAAATCCCTTGTGAGTAACTTGGAGAAGGGTCCGCTCACATCCATCAAAATGGTAATCATAATGAGGACATGCTTACTTAAAGGGAAAAAAAAAATTATATGATTTTTTGGTGTTCTCCTTCAATTTATTTGCAATCCACTTCGTTCACCCCTAAAAGTTTTGTAGGAAACTTAATTTATTATGTTTAATATTAATCCGTATTTATCCAATAAAAAAAGAACTTATGTAATTCGTGCCACAGTATGTTTTTTCGTGTTTATTTCATAAAACAAAACTAAGGGGAACATAGCTTCAAGGAACTGCCAGTTAGAATACTATATAGAGAAGTCAAAATAAAAAACATCCTCTAACTGGGGCAGAGGAGCATCATACAAAATAAAGGCACCATATTCAAAGGCTTTGCTTAGGAGTCAACACACCTATTTGCCTTCCTGAAGCAATGCACTAGCCTCAATTGGGGAATTTGGAAAAGCCAATAGCCTCAATCATTAGCAAGAGAAGAGACTAGGCTATTAGGGGTTTTTTTAACTTGAAACTAGATCAATAATAGACTTAGCATCCAATTTGACGTCTATTGTTTACACAACAAAGGCCATCTCTGAGAGCCCAGGGCTCAGCAAGGAAGTTCGAAGTAACTCCACACCTATTTACACCATTATCATTATGTACAAGGCCTTACAGAATTAGATGGATGGGCAAGGATTGGTCCCATACATACGTTCTAGTGTTCTTGTACATGCACTGGATCTATAAGGATGTGGACGCATAACAAGTGCTTGACATGTGTTCGCATTCAAACAGGTCCAATGCATGATGACCCAAGCCATTTCCCGAATGAATTATATTTTTGTTTTCTTATACAATAAGTGGAGAGGAAAGGTTCAAGTTCAACACAATACCATTGAGTTATAAATTCTTCGCAAGTGACAGTTAATTGTATCTTAATCAAGGAGTAGTTGATAATTTCATGTTTGTATATAATCTGGTATATTATTGAATACTAATACAGAAAATTTTGTAAAAATCTAGCTTTTTAGATGGTTACGAAATAGATTCCCAATTTAAAGCTTTTTATTTATTTTTTATTATTATTATAATATGTGAAAATTTATATATCATTCTTTTCCAAGCGCAAATCAAGGTTCATGGTGCTTGATTCCAAAGCTCTCAAATAGAATGCATAGTTATCTTCCCATTTGGGAGTTTTGTTTTTGCTAGGTAAATTAGGGTGGGGGTTTCAAACTTTGGTACCCAAGCACCACAAGAGGCACATGAACCATTGGGTCTCTCATGAAGCCCCAGACTTTTTTTATTACGAGTAAATAAGACTACTTGCACCAAAGTAACTCACAAAGTAAATATAAACTTTTGTTAAAATAAAGTCTAAACATCACTTATTTTAATAATATAAATTTTTAATGGGTTACTTTTTTACATACTATAGTTTGTTTTGTTTATTTATTTGAACTCTTTAGAGTAAATTTCATTCACACCTCCTGAGATTTGGGTTAATGCTAACGGAGTTCAAGTATTTTCAAATCTAACCAATTTGGTCCCTAAAGTCAATTTAGTCCCTAAAACAGTTGAAAAAAAATAATTAATTATTTAGGGACTAAATTGACTAATTTTAAAAAGTCTTAGATTTAATTGACATTAGTCCAAATCTCAGGATATGTTAGTGAAATTTACCTAATTCTTTATGTTAACTTTGTTTCGGCAGACAGAAAAAAGTGAAAAACACCACCACACACCCTTGATGCGATGGTCACTCTACAAGTATAAGTGTTTGTAGAGTGTGGAGGGCAAGGGCCGGGGTTCAAGTTTTCAGGAGAGAGCTTCACACACATATACACTTAGATTAAGTTAAAGTCGAATTCTATCTTGTATCAAAAAAAAAAAAAAAAAAAAGGAAAAACATTTCTAGAATTTTTTACCCAAAAAAAGAAAAAGGAAACTCCGATAGTAACCTCTGTTTTTCAACGACCAACCATTGTCGGCCGTAGTTGACCAAATGTTGTCTTTTTACTCTTTTTTCCCTTTCTTTTTGCTTGAACTAACCGTTTTTCTTCTCAATTCCACGTATATTTCAAACTTGAGGCTTATTTTTCCATTTGAGACTCCCAAATGGCCCAAATAACAGAAAAATGTTTTCCCACTAATTTAGGGTTTGTTATGAAAGTTTTTGTTTCATAAAATCAATCAATCAATCAAAAAAAAAAAAATATATATATATATATATATATGAGAATAAATTCAATAAGGACGTAGTAGAAACATAAGTGTTTACACCTTCCAATAAAATGATGTCACATCAAATTTTTTTTAAATGATTTCACGTAACAGAGTATTGACTAAAAAACATGATCACAATCCCCTTGATGTGGCGTTTGGTACAAAGAAATCCACATTACTCTTGGCATTTAGATTCCTATGAATGTAATTCATTGCAATCTGGATGCCTAGGAATGTAACTATTCCTATGTTTGGTTTCATTGGAAATCTCTTAAGATTCCTAAGAATATGAGATGATAATATTTGATTTATTCCTAGAAATATTAAATAAATTATTTATTTTTCTCATTCTATACTTAGATTTGAATGTAAACTACCAAGTCCTTTAAAAAAAATCTTCCTCTAAATAAATAATGAAAAGCAAAATATAAACTATTAATTATGACAAATTCATTAAAACTGTAATCTAACATTTTAAAATGACAAGTACAATACAAAAATAATTATTTAAATTCTCAAATGCTTTATTCTTAATAATAATTTTTAAAAGAGCTTAATCCATAACAAAACAACCTAACAACGTTTGGGTTTATAAGACAAGAGAAAAGATATATATTGTTGATTTGTTTTATATTTTATCTTAATTGCTTAAATGATATGGAAAAATGGTTAAAATTGTCAATTTGTATAAAATACAATTTTCTTTAAACTTGGGAATCTAGATATCCACATATTTTAAAGGGAATCCACATTTCTACTGAGAGGGGTTTAAATGGGGAATCCAGATTTCCTTAGTATCTGATTCCCTAGCGTAATTTGCAACCAAACATGAGAATCTTTAAACATTCATGGGAATCCTAAAACATTATCCCGTACCAAACGCCACATGAATGTATTCAAATATTAATAAATCAAAAATGAAAAAAAAAAACAAACAAAAAAAAAAAACAACTCCATGCCTAAATCGACAGTCGGTTCTGCAAGACTAAAAGACAGGTGGGGTCATCATCGTTGATGGTAGCAAAGTTGAATCAAATCTCAAAACCAAAAAAACATAAATAAATTCTCACACATACACATGAAAGAAATGGAATTTACACGGTTGAACTCAGACATCAAAAATGTCAAATACCCAGCCGAGGTATTCAAGAATATGAGCTTCTAAAGGAAAGTCTTGAAGTTGGTGGTGACACAGCTAGAATCTGAGACTATATCTCATTCTTCAATTTTGTCAAATAAGAACATAAATTTCGTGGACTTCTTTTCTTTATGGTGAATCAGTGGGCGTGCAATATTTCTATTGATTTACTTAGCAGACTTGGTAGTCACTACTCACTATCTCCTAATTTGAAAGCCTCAACCACCACGTCCGTGGTGGATCCAGCGGAAATTCCAGATTCTAGCAATGTCGCGGATGCTTTTGGGCTCAGCGGAGTCATGGCGATGCCAACATCTTCTGGCTACAAGAAGGATATTGGGTTTTAGTTTTTTATTTACTGGTTATTTAATTTGATCAAAGTGTTTGAGAATTTGATCGTGTGAGGTCATATTTAGATTCTTATTTTTATAAGTCTGATGCGGCAAACTAGTATTGGAGGGGAAAATAAGGGTTTTACACCACGTCTTTATCAAATTTGAACTTTATATAAATATATTAAGAATAAAACTTAGATATAGTATTTAGGTGCTTTTCCTTAGGTTCATTATCTCTTAAGATTCTGTCATGTAACTTTTTTCTCATGGATGGAAGTGTATTTTTTAGCTTAAGTAGTTACATGGCAGAATCTTCAGATGGAAACCTAACGAACAGTACTTAAGGTATTGCATATAAGTCTTGTCCATATATTAATAACCAAAAGTAGAGAAAATTCAATTAGATTTTAATTTAATTCTTAATTTTGTGCTACGTGTCTCATTTAATTTTTAATTTTATGCAAAGTGAATTATTAAGTATAGAAATCGAAAAGTTCAAATCCAATTAGATTCTAAATTGGATTTCAATTGGAGTTTAATTTTCACTACGTGTCCATCTAATTTTTAAAAATTTTGTGGCAAGTGAATTATTGGATGCAAAAACCGAAGAGTCTATATCCAATTAAATTCTAAATCATATATATAATGAGAAACCATTACATACTTTAAAAATGTATGATTTAAAGAAATTGTAAGCTAATACTATGTATAAGTTGAACTTAAAATAACTAAATTTTTAGCTCCACTCCTGTGGATGCTCTTAGGTGTTATTCATTAGGTTCTCCTCTTAAGATTCTATCATTTTTCTCACGCCAGGTGAGCCTTACTTCTCACATACTGTGAGCTCTTTTTCCATCTTTCTTTCCTATCACAAGGGAAGTACAAGACTGGGTCCAGTAGGAGGTGTAACCTGTTTAGACAGTAAGGAGGCAGACACTAGACTCTACTATGGAGTCTGAGGTGCTGGAACGTATACAGAACATGAAGCTCACTACAGAAGAAGACAAGGCTATGTCAATCCGACCAGTGAAGAGGGACAAAATTTTAGAGGAATTCTCCCTAAGCCTCATTGGGAGATTTCTCACATCAAAGCAAATAAATTTACGGGCTGCAAAAAACTTGCTACGGAGTATGTGGAAACTGGGTGAGGATATGAAGATAATTGAAGTGGGCGAGGGGATTTTACAGTTCAAATTCTCGATGGAAAGCCAACTGCAATGGGTTTGGAATAACGGACCTTGGTGCTTTGATAACCATCTCCTGGCTTTGCGAAGATGGGAAAAAGGGATGTCTGTCAGCTCAGTCACTTTCTCAAAACTACCATTTTGGATTCAAGTCTGGGGTCTGCCGTTTGATCTAATTAATGAAGAAGCAGGAAGGGATATTGGCAGGAGTATTGGTGAATTGGTGGAAGTCGACTGTAAAGCTTTCAACTCAGACCAAGCCAGGTTTCTGCGGATACGTGTAGAGGTCCCACTTGATAAACCACTCAGGCGGGGAGGCCCTGTGATTAGCCCGGAAGGAGAGACGTCACGAGTGGCGTTCAGGTATGAACGTTTGGTGGGTTGGTGCTTCAATTGTGGTCGGATAGGCCATGATCATAAGGACTGTTCGTCACCTGTGGAAGCCGAGGAAGGTGGACGACCTTATGGAGAATGGCTCAAGGCGGGGATAAGGGGGAGACCGGTGGAGGCAGAAAGAAGTCAGTACAATGCAACCCGAACCCAGCAAACCACACGGACCAAACCACAAAACAACGCCCATCCTTCGCCGGCTGAAACCATTATGCCTAGTAAACCCGATACCGATATATCACCTGTCAAACACAATACCGATATTTCGCCGATACACGATACAACAAAAGCCAACCCGATAACTGAAACAACTAAGGCCAACCCGGATTATTCGCAAACTCATTTAGGTCACTTAATGCCCCAATCACATCCCATAATGGCCATGCACGTTGCCACCACGTCACCACAGCTGTACACAACAAATGCTTCAGTTACAAACCCACTGAATTCAAACACCATAAATACCCAACCCCATAACGCCACATTAACACAGCCATACCTGGACAGCCTAAACATTCCAATTTCAGACCAACCAAAATTAAACCCCACATTAAACAGCACCGAGAATCAAGAAAACAATTTATTCTCCGTCCCAATTACATACGACGCACAACAAAATGAACCACAAACCCTACGCACACCACCCTCACGTGACCAACTTAAAGTACCAAAAACAAAACACACGCAGAAAAAAACCACCCTTTCCTCAGCCAAAACAAAACCTTCTCCAACCAAAGCACAACCCGAGTCACCACACTCTAGTCTTTTGAAAGTGGGCACAAAGAGGCAGAATGAAAGCAGCAACCATAGGTATGACGATGCAAAGCGATTTAAGGTGGAAGAAAGGAAAATACAAACAAGAATATCAACGGTGGAGGCTGAGGTTCAGCCCCGCCGACCACAATGATCGTCCTAAGCTGGAACTGCCGGGGGCTTGGGAACCGCCGTGCAGTTGAAGTCCTCTCCGAACTGGTGAGGAAAAAAGCTCCCACAATTTTGTTCCTCATGGAAACAAAATTGAATGATAGAGAGATGAAACCGATTAAGACGGAATTGGGTTTCAATGGCATGTTGGCTGTTTCATGCGACAGACGTAGGGGTGGATTGGCACTACTTTGGAGGGAGGGGGTGACTGTGGACACACAAACATACTCACCAAACCATATTGATGTGACCGTACATGCACAAAATTCACCTATATGGAGACTAACAGGTATATACGGACACCCAGAGGAAGAACGCAAAACTGAAACCTGGAGACTCATGATACACCTACATGCCCGAGGTTCTCTTCCTTAGGTATGTTTAGGTGATTTCAACGAATTGCTGGCCTCAGACGAAAAGAGCGGTGGCAATATGAGACCAATGGCTCCGATGGTTGAGTTCCGTCACACTCTCCTCCATTGTGGCTTGGTTGATATGGGTTTTAGTGGATATCGTTTTACATGGAGGAATGGTCGGCATGGGGAAGCTTTTGTTGAAGAAAGGTTAGATAGGGCAGTTGCAACATCTGAATGGTGTGAGATATTCCCTCGAGCTAAAGTGAGTCACCTTTTAGTATCCTACTCTGATCACGATCCTATTATGTTGGACATGGCACCACCCACTCAACCTCGGAGAAGATGCCACAAAATCCAGTGGTTTGAAGAGAAATGGGTGGCTCACTCCGATTGTGAAAGAATCATTTGGGAGTCATGGAACCAGACACAACCTCAAGGTAGCCTTATGTATTGCCTATTTGAGAAAATAAGAAAATGCAGAATGGATCTCATAGCTTGGAGTCGTGCCACCTTTGGAAACACTAGAAATCACCTTGAAGAAAAACAAGGAGAGCTCACCACATTGATGGAAGCAGGCTATGGGCAGAATGTGGAGAGGATACATGGGTTGAAGAAGGAGATAAATGAGCTATTGCATCATGAGGAGGTTTTTTGGAGACAAAGGTCGAGATCCATATGGCTACCGGCAGGGGATAAAAATACAAAATTCTTCCACCAAAGGGCGAGTCAACGAAGAAGGAAGAACACCATTGTGGGTTTGTATGATGGGGAAGGAGAGTGGCACACTGATGAGGACAAAATTGCCAGCATAGCAGAAGAGTTCTACAAATAACTATTCACATCTTCCTCCTCACTGGATATGGAATATGTAATAGATTCTGTGGATCGGAGGGTGACGGAGGGTATGGCACACTCATTGACCCGCCCTTATACGGAGGAAGAGGTGAAAACTGCCCTTTTCCAAATGCACCCATCGAAATCTCCAGGACCCGATGGTATGTCACCTTTCTTTTTTCAAAAATTCTGGCATATTGTTGGACATGATGTTACTACTGCTATATTATCTGTTTTGCACTCTGGAAGATACCTAAGAAAAATGAATTACACACATATTGTTCTTATCCCAAAAAAACATGACCCAGAAAATATCACAGACTTCAGACCAATTAGCCTGGGAAATGTTGTGTCACGAATTATCTCTAAGGTTCTTGCCAACCGGGTAAAGCCCTTTTTACCCAATATCATTTCTGACTCACAAAGTGCTTTTGTGCCTGGTAGAATTATAACAGATAATACTACAGTGGCTTTTGAGATGCTCCATCGTATGAGAAACAGGAGAAATGGAAGAAAGGGACACATGGCAGTAAAACTTGACATCAGTAAAGCATATGACAGGGTGGAGTGGATGTTCCTCCAAAGTATAATGTTAAAAATTGGCCTACCAGAGCAATGGGTCAATCTAGCCATGGAAACTGTGCGTACGGCATCCTATTCAACTCTAATCAATGGAGAAGCTAGAGGTTTCATCACACCGTCCCGTGGCATCAAGCAAGGGGACCCTTTGTCTCCATACTTATTCCTATTTTATGCCGAGGGTCTCTCCTCTCTCATCCGTAGAGCCATGGATAACCAACTTTTGAAAGGAGTGGTGTCTTGCAATGGCGGAGTCAAGCTCTCACACCTACTATTTGCGGATGATAGCCTACTATTTTGTGAGGCAACAACTGTAGAATGCCGAAACCTGCTTGATATATTGGGGTCATATGAGAAAGCATCGGGCCAAGCCATCAATAGACAAAAAACCACGCTCTTCTTCAGCCCAAACACAAGGCCTCAGGTGAAGGAAGAAATCCGAGACATGTTAGGAGCACAAATCATGACCAATTGTGAGAGGTATCTTGGATTACCAATGGTGGGGGGTAAGTCCAAAGTAAGCACTTTTAGGGAGGTACAGGAGCGGGTCACAAAAAGAGTAATGGGATGGAAAGAAAAAAATATCTCAAAGGCGGGGAGAGAGGTACTAATCAAGATGGTGGCACAAGCAATCCCAACTTACTCCATGAGCATGTTCAAAATCCCAAAAAAAATTTGTGATGATATTAATTCAGCATTAGCAAAATATTGGTGGGGCCAAACACGAAATGAGAAGAAAATCCATTGGATTAAATGGAGTAAACTGTGTAATCCAAAGGATAGAGGGGGAATGGGTTTTAGAGACATCCATGCTTTCAACCTTGCCATGCTAGCAAAACAAGCATGGCGGCTGATCCATGGAAGCCACTCTCTATTTTTCAGAGTATATAAAGCGCGATATTTCCCTAATTGCACTTTCATGGAGGCTGAATTGGGGTACAACCCCTCATTTGTGTGGAGAAGTCTGCTTGAAGCTAGAGAATTGTTACGGGTAGCCACGGTGTGGAAGGTGGGAGATGGGAAGAGCATCAAGGTTGATGACCACAGGTGGCTCCCACATCCCCCACAATTCAGGCCTGAGGCAGAGAAAAACATGAGGGTGTGTGATTTGTTCAACCCAGATACAAGGCAGTGGCATCAACAGCTACTTCTCCATACATTCATGCCTAACATGGTGGCAGAGATTCAACAATGCAATCTGGGAACAACACCTGACCGAGATAAGCTATTATGGAAGGAAAATACAAAGGGTGTATTCTCGGTGAAATCGGCCTATCGAGTTGCGATTCGCATGAGGCAAGACGATCAAGTGGAGCACTCCTCAGCGCAGAGGGATAAAAGGCTGTGGAACCGTATTTGGCAGTTACACGTACCTCCCAAAGTCAAAATGTTTGTCTGGCGAGCGTGCTCTGACATAATCCCAACCCGATTGAATCTATGGAGAAGGAAGACCCCACTGGACCCGGCATGTGCAATCTATCAGCAACACGATGAGACGGTAGCTCATGCACTTTGGGGATGCCCCATGGCTAGAAATGTATGGGCAATGGTGGAAGGGAAATTGCAGAAAAGAAACTCATACGCAAAGGACTTCTACGGTTTGGTGAAAGAACTGGCGCCAGTGTTGACGAAGAAAGAAATGGAAGTGTGGGCTGTAGTCTCTTGGGCCATCTGGAATGCACGAAACAGGTACATATTTGACAGTAAACAAGCCCACCCCAGGGACACTCTCAGAGGGGCAATGACTCTGCTACAAGACTACCAAAGGCTATGCTAAGGAATAGAATCGGTACACCAGTGGCAGTGGTTGTATCGTACACTAGTGGTAGTGCTTATTTCGTTGTATGCATAGTTTTGTAAGTTTGGAAGGCCATCACATGCATACCCATGCCAAGCCAATATGTTAATCTCTGTTTACGTTGGCTGGTTTTACTTGTAATACTAAATTGATTTAATGAAATTCCTATCTTGGTTGTCAAAAAAAAAGTTGAACTTATTCTAAAAAAAAGTTATAATTTGAACCATAAAATTATGATTGTTTTTAATTGTACTCATACATATGCACAGGGTTACACACTAGTCTATATGTGTGTGTGTGTGTGTGTGTGTGTGTGTCTATATATATAGGTAAAATTAAAAGAAAATCCAATTAGATTTCAAATTGTAATTCAATTAGAGTCTAATTTTGTGACATGTGTCTCATCTAATCTAAAATTTTAAATTTTTATGCTAAGTAAGTTAATTTAGTGTAAAAATTGGATTTCAATTAGAGTTTAATTTTGCGCCACATGTCTCATCTAATTTAAATTTTTTTTAATTTTTGTGCCAAGTGAATTAATTCAATGTAAAAAAGGAAGAGTCCAATATAAATAAACCTAGGTAATATATATATATATATATATACATATATATATATATATTTATTTATTTATAAAACCAAATCTTTGATAAAATTTGATTAGAATCAAAATTAGATTTTGCATTTGTTTGCTTTTCATACAAATTAAATTATTTATATTTTCGCTATTTTTTTTTTAACTAATGAGTATATTTTTTATACTGTTTTTATTTAGATATTTTGTATGTGAAGATCATAAATGTAACAAATTGTAATTGAGCTAAACAATACTATGCACCTATCCCCAATCAATTTAGAAGATATTATTGAACTAATTTATTCTCTTATTTTGTGTTGTATTTAGTGGAATTTCATAAACAGTAATAGTAAATTAATATTGTATATGTAGTGTCCAATAGTGATTTTCAAAATTATGGCGTAACCAATATTATTAAAATTGTAAGGAAAAATTATTTTAGTACTTTCAAATATTCTAGTTGAACTAATGTCCTATATATATAATAACTCAAACTAACATTAATAGCACCACTACAATTCATCATTCTTGTGTATAAGCACGGATTACATACTAGTCTATATATATAATAATAGGTAAAGTTAAGAGAAAATCCAATTAGATTTCAAATTGAAATTCAATTAGAGTCTAATTTTGCGCCATGTGTTCCATCTAATCTAAGTTTTTAAATTTTTGTGCCAAGTGAGTTAATTTAATGTAAAAATTGGATTTTAATTAGGGTTTAACTTTGCGACATGTGTCCCATCTAATCTAAGTTTTTTAATATGTGTACCAAATGAGTTAATTTAGTGTAAAAAACGAGGAGTCCAATATAAGTAAATCATAAAAAAAAAACATATTTTTTAATGATTTTATATTTATGAGCCTTTTTCTTTGTAGAACTAAAAACAATTCAAGTTTATAAGTCATTTATATATATATATATATATATATATATATATTAATAAGTAAAGTTAAGAGAAAATCTAATTAGATTTTAAATTGAAATTCAATTAGAGTCTAATTTTGCACCATGTGTCCTATCTAATCAAAAAATTTAAATTTTTGAACCAAATTAGTTAGTTCAGTGTAAAAATTAGATTTCAATTAGAGTTGAAATTTATAGCACATGATCCATCTAATAAAAAAAAATTTAGTTTTTGTGCCAAATGAGTAAATTCAGAATAGAAAACGATGAATCCAATATAAATAAATCATAAAAAACATAATCATATATCTAACACTATATATAAAATTAGAGAAAGAGAAAGTTTGAATGATTTTATATTTATAAGCCTTTTTTTTATAACTAAAAACAATTCATTTGGCTCAAAAATATTATATATATATATATATATATATATTAATAAGTAAAATTTAGAGAAAATCCAATTAGATTCTACAATTGAAGTCCAACTTTGTGCCATGTGTCCTAAATTATTTATTTTTAGAGAAAGTTTTATTTCTTAATTTTGGAGTCAAATGTGGAACCACATTATAAATATCCATCTAAGTGAGTTATTGTGTACAAAAACCAAAGAGTTTAGAATTATTGAACATAAAAAATTTTAAAAAAATTGACAATTCACATTTTCTACCTAGTAATATTCTTACAATACTTTTGAAGGAGTTAAAAAATAATAATAATAATGGTTATCAATAATATTTAAATTATATATGTAAGAACTATACTATGCATCTTAATGTATATCTTTTAAGTATATCCGTGCATATGCATCGAGTTACAATCTAGTATATATAAAAGCAAAGACTTCATGTTAGAAAGTATAAGGTTGTACCATGTGACGCATTCCTTGAAGTTCTCTTTATTTAGGGCTCTAAATCAACATAGTTTGCATTTATATCAAAGTATTAGTTCATTAAATTAGCTAACAGAGTAAATGCATATATTAATTATCTATAGTTGGGTATTAATTATTTATATCAAATGAATTTATATGATTATTTTTATAAACTCTATATAAGAGATAATTTTTAGTTGGAATAATAACAAGAAATTTAGAATAAGAAATTCTTACTCATATTTAGTTACTTTGACAACAATTGATACAAAAACCATTAAAAAATTAAATATTTTTGAATTCACTAAAATAAATCTTAGTCTTTTAAATTTTCTAATTCCTTTTAGTTACATGCAATATATATATGTGTGTAATAGAATAAATATATTTATTTTGTTATAACATAATGAAATTTTAATATAATTTTTCTAAGATTTATATGAGAAGCAATTTTTTTTTTTTTTTTTTTAATGTGAGAAACAATTAAAACACTATATCATGCAACAATTGAAGCAATGTCAAATAGAAAGGGAAAAAAATTAGTAACACACCATCAGGAATGTTAAAAAAAAAAATTTTAAGGATATATACATTTTTTTAGTAGCTAGGCATGAAACATGCTATATTAACAACTATATCATGCAATTTTCAATTTGTGAACACTTATATATAGTGTGATTTATATTTTGTCTATAAGATAACTAAAGATTACAATTTTTTACAAGGAAATTTATTAAAAAAAAAAATTTATACAACGATAGTTGGGGGATTTAAATCATGAATGTCTCTATTGGAAATTAAGGTTTCAACCAATTAGGCAACAAGATTGTTAGTAAACTTATTGAAATATCGGAGAAAACTAATAATAAGTTTTATGTCTCATTTTCATAATGGCAACCATTAAAAATAAACTATGAGAAAGAAGAAACAATACAGGACAGTAAAGGAACCTATATGGGAATTCTTAGCAATATTACATTTTTTTTTTTGGTTGAACAAGGTAATATGAAATCAAATTTAGTATTAGCTTTTGAGTTAAAGATGCACTATTTTATGATATTTCATTGGGGTTCAAAAGGAAAAAGATTCATAAGAGAGATTGTATGTGAGTTTACACAAGAATCTAGGAAGTGCAGAGAATTATCTTCAACAGCATGAAGTTTATAGCCCAGGTAGAGAGAAAATGATTAAAGTTTGGAGAGTATACACCAAATGGCTTGTGATAACCAAAAATATTATACAAATTTAGACATTTGAAGCATCCCTTTACATCCTTGAGTAACCTCTATGATCTTCATATTGCTCCATAAACTCATCATTAAATTTCTTGTAACTGTTCATGATTTCAGGCATTTCCTCTTCAGCTGGTAAGATGGTTGTCCTCAAGTGGAAGACACTATATGAATAGTAATAGATTAGGTACAGTTTTATTTAAGTAGCTGTGGGAAATAGAACCATAAAGTTGCCTAGCTTATTTAAGTACAATAAAAAAATACATAATCACATTCCACAAAATAATTATTGTGTGAAAAACCATAGGGGTGGAGAGTAGGGGAAATTTTTTTTTTTTTTTGAGAATCAGTAGGGGAACTAATTTGTGCAAATTTTCTAAGAACTACACTTCTCATTTTTTATTTATTTAAATTATGGTTAGACAGAAATGGTAGTAGAAGCATTGAAAAGAAAGCAATAGGAAGATGGCCTTTATTCTAGCCTCAAAAAGAAAAAGGAAGATGCCTTGGGAATATAGCTAAAGAAGAATTCAGCGCAAAAAACATATAAGCAGTTACCCTTCTTTCTGTCCAAATCCGGAGCCAGGGACGGTTGAAATGCCAGTGGCTTCCAAAAGCTTGAGACAGTAGAAAACATCAGGAACTTTTCCAGCTCTTTTGGCAGCCTCTATTGCTCTTGGTGGCAAGCGTATTTGAGGGAATGAATACATGGCACCTATAAAGCCAATTTTGTGAATACTCAAAAATAGTAACCAATTACTAAATAAAGAAAAAAACATCACATGTACCTTTTTAAACAAAAATTTTACCTTCAGTGAAATTACAAACCACATTTCTGCAGCTATTAAATCCATCAGTCATTATTCTTGCTCTTCTCCTAAGCGATTCAAGAATTCCTTTGCTGCATGTTTCATGGTTCATAAAATACTATTATTCATCACTCAAACAAACAAGAGACCATCTCTAAATAACACAAATAACATCAACATCCAAAAATTCGAATCATCATTCAATTCTTTTTTATCCAATTATAAGGAAAAAAAATAAAAAATAAAAAATAATTTTCCTTCTAACTGCCATGTATTTAAGGCAACTGTTTTGTTAATGATTGAATACTGCTCCTTCAAAATGAAGGTAATAGTGAGACCATTCATCAATCATGACCATGAGTAACCACAAAAGGCAGAAAGATTTTTAGGTTCATATCCATGTCATCAATAGGAGCAAAAGCATAGACTTGAATCTTAGTGGCCATACCTTTCCCTAACAAACTGATCATATGAAATATCTCCAGGTTTGGGTGGGTTCACCATCAGCCCCATCTGCAAATGGAAAAAGTAAGTAATTTTCCCTGTGAGATACCAGTTTGAATAAAGAACTGGCGGTGCCCAGTTCAATGGAGAATACTACATCACAAAAATTTGAGTTCAACTCACAAATATCTGTGCAGGGACATTTGGACTGAGTGATATGGATGCAACTTTATAGATCTCATCAACTGTCTGCAAGATCAAGTCATGATATCATTTCAAAAAGGAGAATGAGTATTGGTTGCTTAATTGTATTTGAAATTCACTCTACATACGTCAGAACTACCTTATTTAAGTCAGAACACTACCTTATTAAATCAACATGATAGAAAAACAGTTCCTTATGTTTGTAAATGGCATGAATTGGTATTTGCTAACAATAACTGAAAATTTCAGAGGCTTGTATGAAGCTAACAATAACTGAAAATTTGCTAACAGTAACTAAGATGAAGCTAAACCATGTTAAGATGAGGTCTAACATCTTAACATGGTTTAGCTTCATCTTAGTGCATTTTGATCAAGCAACTTCAGATAGAAATATATGTAAGATGTATCCATATCTTTACAAAATCCCAAATATGCAAAAAATGCTAGGTTTGCAACTTACGGTGTGTATATATATATATACACACACACACAAGTAAAAAACTTATAGAAAGACAAACCTTGGGAGGAATGTTAGTCATCTCAAAGTAACCACCCCGCTGTCCACATTCACCCCAATATCCTTTGGACACAGTATGGAAAGAGACAAGCTGGAGCTCCTTGCTTATAGGCGGCCCCATATCCATCAAAACCTTCCAGTTGTTAAAGAAAACTAGAGTATATAAGCAATTTGATGGTCCATGCAAAAACTCAGACACAGATAGATCTAATAGAACAAGGATATATACCTTTTTAGCACTAATAAAAGGGCGCTCATCCTGGTATATGTTCTGCTGATAAACCTCATCTCCAAGCAAAACTAAGTTTTCCTGGTTACAGTACTTCAGTATTTCTCTCAAATTAGCTTCACTAAGACACTGACCAGTGGGGTTTCCAGGATTTATAATCACCATAGCCCTTACCTGATCATATTCCAATGTATACAAGATTTAGTTGTTAGTTATAAGCACTACAAGAAAGGATAGTTTGAGATTTACTTATTGAAAAGCCCATACCAGAAGAAAATAAGGCATTGTAATATTATATACAAAATGGAAGAAGACAATAAAAAAATCTTCACGACAAAAATAGATGCATATTGCAGGGAAAATTCTCCATAGAACCATACTATAAGTTTGTATAGGGCAACTGGAAGTCAACCAGCTGACTTACATCTGGTTCACTTAAATGCCAATTCATATTCAGAACCCAACGGTCCATCCATTCTTAATAAGTTCTCAAGTTTCACCTTAGTTTCACAATTGGATACTCACAGTTATTCCTTTAAAGCGAGCCTCAGCAACTGACTGGCGAAGGTTATTGACATCAAGGCCCCAATTTTCTGTCTCCTCTAGGAAATATGGGACAAGAGAACCGCCAAATAGAGAGATTGCAGCTGAGTAAAGTGGGTATTGGGGTACTGGAACCAAAACCTAGCAAGACTCAAATATTAATGAAAGGAATTATCTGGCAAAACAATTGGGAATGCAGAAAGCCCCCTGAAGTAACTAACAAGAGAAAATGGAAAAACAATTTAGAAAAAAAGAAAAGAAAAGAGAACTTCAAATAAGAAACCACGCTTGATACAAGAGGACAACTATATACAGACTCATTTCAAAACAATTTATTACCCCATCCCCTTTGCCACGGATGATAGTATTCAAGATCTGCATCACACCTTTGCTGGCACCATCTGTGAGATATATGAGTTCTGGGTCACTGTTATAAGAGTACAAAATAATGAACCCCTTCAGCTAACTCCTTGGTGACAGAAATTGAAAGCTCTGTTGTCAAAATGAAAAATCAGACTTATACGAAGATTTATAAGCGCCAATAGTACCTTGGATAACCATCACGCCTTTCAATGAACTCTGCCACTTCCTTCCTTACTCCTGGAAGTCCTCGGGAGTCGCTGTAAGCACCTAGATATATAATAAAGGAATTATATAACTTTTAGTAATTCATCAAGAAGCCAAATGAACAACATTTAAACCAGCAATAAGATGTAAATCAATGAGGAGAAGTGGAAATTTATGACAGGAAGGAGAAAGGCTAACAGGAGCATAATACTAGGAAAGAAAAAGGTTTTGATAGCTCAACTGAAAATGTAGCTTTTAACAATGAGATAAAACCTAAAATACCTAGAAAGTATAATACATTGTTATCTTAGATATTTCAATCCCTTTTTTATAAGAACAAAACATTAAAGGCAGGTCAAAAGATTACCAAGACCACCCGTAGTCAATGAAAGATAATGTTTTGCTTTTGCAATTGCATCAGCAGGAAAAAGCAGCCCAACATTTGGATCATCTAGTAGAAACGGAGCTTGGCAAAGAGCAACCACCTGCAATAGTGCAATTCTTTGGTTCAATACAAACCATACTGTAAAGAACTCCAAAACAATTCGATTAGACCAGAAGTGAATATTAAAAGTTTAAAAAAAAAAATACTGAATCAAAATATGTGGCAATTGTGATCAACCTGGCGAGGAAAGGTCAGCGGCTTCTGTCCTAATGCATGAGGATTACCAACATTTGTGAAAATAATCTGTTGACATAAAAATAAAATAGTGAGACAACAAACACACACACACAGAGGAGAGTGGCATTTAAAAAGAAGTTTGAATTATCTTCAAAGATAGCACCATATTTATCATGCTTTATTGGACTAAAATAGCATTTAAGATAGGTACTACTAAATCAAACTCTTGCCCAGAATAGAAGAGGCTAATGATACTGTACAATACAACGTACAATACAGTTGCGCTATAATCATATGCAAGTGCACACACGGCCAAAACCTATTGGATTCTAATTTCAAATTAAAGCTACATATACAGTATTGACAGGCTTGCTGGATAAACCTAATGCAGATGTTAGGATACAAAATGATATTAGATTGAGCCCAGCTAAACTAAGTAATGGATTAATTGTTACTTATACCCAAAATTAGCAGTTTAATAAAGGACACAACCACAATAATAATCACCACAGTCCAAAGCAATAAAAATTAAAATTAAAAAGAACATATGAATTCCGCTGACAAAGTAGAAAACTTTGAAAAACTCTTTAAGAGAGAGAGAAAAAAAAAGTCTCTGGTAACCAGTCCCCAAGAACTTTCCAATGTAGAAGAAACAGTAGTTACAAAAAATCTATACAACAACAACAAAGCCTTGGTCTCAAAATTTTGGGTTGGTTATGGTTCCTCAACAGATTAGTTAGGGTCAGCCACATGTATTATTCCCTTCAATCAATTTTATCTGAAGTTATACTCTCTATTACTTCTTTAATTGACATGTTATTTTTTATTACTTCTACTAATGTAAGTTTTGGTCTTCCTCTACATTTTATTGTTCTCTTAATTTGGATCAACTCACTCTTTGTTACGGTGCATTAATTGCTCTCCTTTGAACATGACCAAACCATCTTAAACGACTCTCTCTTGTCTTTTCATCAATAGGGGCTACCCCAATCTTTAAGCGGATTTCCTCATTTCAAATCCTATCTTTCCATGTATTCCACTTATCCATCTTAATATTTTCATTTCAACTACACTCATTTTATGATTTTATGAATATATTGCTTCTTAACAGCCCAACACTCAGTACCATAGAGCATAGCTGGTTGTATAGCATTCTTAAAAATAAAAAAAAATAAAAAAATCCCTTTAACTTAATAGGCATTTTACAATCACACAAAACTTCCAATGCGCTTTTCCACTTCATCCACCCTTCTCTTGACCATCCGGTCTACCTGCCCCTTCGTCTTTGTTTTTACTTTTACTAAACTTACATTCCTTAAACTCTGTTTTAGTCCTACTTAATTGAAAACCTTTAGATTCTAAAGTTACAAACAATCTATACTCACAAAATTTTTGAACTCTAGACATGACTTGTAAGCCCAGCAACAACCCGCTTGCTTCCTGCCTCAACAGCTCCAAAACTCTGGCCTTCTTCTATAGAACCTCCTCCACAAACAAACTCGCTCACTTCAATCTGGAACCCCATGCTCAAAAGATCTCTCTAGAGGGATACTACCAAACAGGTAGAGACATGAAAGCTATATGTGATTTGAGGGAAACTCACGATGAGAGATTTTCTGATAGTTTAGGCTCATGGGAATTTAACGCTCTCTCAATATAGTCTTAAAGTGATCTCTCTCATAAAACACGCATGTCAAGTTTTTGCCTGATTTAAATCATTGCTCAAACGAGCCCTCAAATAGCTTGAGCAAGTCTTCATGAACTCACAGTCTTCAAGGAAGCAATTGACCAATACATAACAAAATTACAAAGTATACAACCCTCACTACATCACATTTTTGGGACTGGAATTTGCCAACTTAAACTTAGATCCAAACAATTTGACATTTCAAATCAGAACTCTCTTCAGGAATTTCCACGAACAAAGAGAAGGCTAATTTAGTTAAAATCCATACCACTCCAATAAATCTATAAGAGATTAGATAACAAGTTCACTGCCAAATGAAACAAATTGAACCAAAAGCTTATAAACAGCAGCACTAATCAAATCTCAACAACAAGGCGTAAGCAAAACAAAATCTATTACTACATAACAGCCAGAGAGAGCAAGTATGTATACCTTCTTCCCTTCTTTCTGAAGCTCAGAAGCACGAAGATACAGTTCCCCTCTAACAGCATATTGGGCCCTCTTCACGTTTTCATTCAGCGACTCATAGTCTAATGCCCTGGGAGACATGCTGAAGTAGTAACCTTCTCACAGATGTTACCCCTATCCAGAAAGAAGGAGAAACACAAACCTATGAACTCAGTTCCCTAACATGAATTTATAAATAAATAAAAAAGAACATGAGCTAGTAACAAGCCAAGCCAAGCCAAGAAATGTCATGAAGTTACATATTTTTCATTTTAATTGTTTGAATTAAGAAATATGAAGATGCCTATACACTCTTAAGTCATAATTTTTTTTTTTTTTTTTGGGTGATAATTCAACAGTTAGTAAAGGGGGTTTTGATTCTTTTGAAACTTGGAGGTCTCCATTGGAAACACCCGGAAGTGACAATTAAACGACAGATAGGTAGACAAACCCAGATTTGATGCAACTGATAAATTTGAATAACAATCTTTTGCTAAAGCAAAGATGGCAGAGGTCATTCATTAGGCTTCAGCAATTAAAAGTCACTCTCAATATTTCAATAACCAAATAATTAACAGACATTAAAATCACGTTCAAAATATTTAACTCTTATTAATTTAACAAACAAACAGTGGAAAAATAATAATAAATCCACAATTAACGCAGAATGGATGTTTAAGACTGAACAAAAAAATTGACTAAATAAGACTGAAACAATAATGATAATATTCATGGTTAACAAAACAGCTAGGCCAATGAACAACAATCTCTATCAAACAGAATCATAGTTAAAACTGAACATGCGTGGATCCAAAAAGCCCATTTAGAACCTAAATGCCCATATTCTTAACCATGAAAAAAAAGAAAGAAAGGAAAATCAAAGAGAGAATAAAATAAATACATACCCAATAAACAGTCCCTAATCTCAGAAACACACAATTTGTTAGCATAAACAACAAAATAGATTATATATAGTTTTTATGTTTCAACTGGGTTTCAAACGGGGATCATTGAGATTGAAATAGTTACCTGTGAACTGGGTTTGGAGATTTCTTTTTTTTCCCGCACGAGAGGCTATAGCTAGCTCAGTTCATGTGCTAATATGGTGAACAGAGATACGCACGCACAAGTTGTGACTGTTTTATGTGTTCCTGAAACAAAATCCGGAGTTTTCTATTTCTTTTATTTTCGTCTTAGCCAAAAGATATATCATATATCACGTGGCACTATGGGAACGCAAATGCCAAGAGAGCCACTGAAAAATAGTGTGGATTATTTGAATTCTGTATATATTTAAAGCCAAACGGATAAAGCTCATGCAAGAAGAGTGGCCTAGCTTCAAACTGTGAGTTCTTGGTTTAAAATCCACGGGGTCCAATCTCTTTTGATACATTGCACCACATCCTTCACTCTCTTTGAATGTAATAGTCTATGTTTGTTTGTCCAAGTCTCTGTCTCTGTCTCTGTCTCAATTTGGTGTGTTTAATTTTATTTTTATACTTCTTGTGGGTAGTGTGGTCATGAAAGAGCATTTCAATTCAGAGTGTTCAGGCTTATTTTGTCATGTTTCATTCACTTTCACATTTTCTATATGCGCGGCAGGACTTTGGTTAGGTTAGACTTAACCAAGTTTGGTTTATTAGCATTATTTGATGATGATAATGCTAATTATATTATTATTAATTCATGATCGAATCAACCAGGATAATGTAAAAGTATTAATACAATAATATGAGATATAGGAGGTGGGGGGTGAAAAATAAGCACAAAAATACAGTGCATCCAACAAGAGAATTGATTATTGCGAAGAAAACTAATCTGACCCGTGTCTTCATCTTTATGTCAGCATCTTTGATAGTAGTAGATTTGGACAAAACACTATTCACCCAAAGATAATTGACAAAACACTTAATCAATAAAGGGTCATGCTAACGAGAGCCATTAGGGCACTCATTAATAATCCATTTTAAGAAAGTTTTGATACCACTTTTATGGAAAATGAAAAAAGTTATCAAAATATTAATTACTTTTTTTTCATTTCCCATAAAACTTTTTTTAAATAGATTATTAACCAGTACCCTAAGGGCACTCGTTAGTATTTCCCATCAATAAATAAATAATAAAAAAAGTTATTATTCTTTTTCTTTTCTTTTTTAATAAATACAATCAGATTTATTTGAGTATGCAATCAAGGGAGTCCCTTCCTAAAAAGGGAGTTGCCTTGGTTTGACAAACAAGGCATCCCATACTTTGCTTGAAAACACCAAGGCAAGGTCACGCCAAATTCACTAATTCCACTAAAAGGATAATTGCCATAAAAAACAAGTTAGACAACCTCTAATGTAAGTAATTGTTTTAGTATCCAAGCTCTTTACTCTTGCTAGCAATAGGTTGTACTAGTCATTTTTCTTCTCAGCAATCTGATAATGCAAATTAATTGCCAACTGCAAATCCAATCTCTTGAATACCCCAAGGCTACTTGAAGATTTGCGATTGCCTTTATGGTTTCTAGCAACAAACCTCTACACTCAGGGTTGATCAAGAGTGTTTGGATTAATTCTCCTCTCAAAGGTATGACATTATGAAGACGGTGAAGGTATAGAGACTACACAAGTTTCTCTCTCAAGGATTGGTACTCTCATTCGTTTCTTGATTTTTAAGAGTTTTAATTTTGTTCTTATAGGTGTCATACAATTACAATTGAAATATAGACAGAAATTTGAATACACAAAAATATACAATTACAATAGGAACTTTTGACAAAGAAATTAATCACCAACACAAAGCCAACTACAATGTATCACAACTAAAATGTGTGTTTCAATTAGTTCAACTAGTAAAATATATGATGGTATAATAAAAAACTTGAGGATTAATCCCTGCTAATACCAAAACCTAATTGGTGTTTTTTTTTTTTAAATTATTATCTTGGTCTGATGATAAAAAATATATATATACAATCATCAGAAGCAAGCCCATAGGTTGAAACTCTATAAAAAAATAAAAAAAAAATAAAAAAACTAATAAAATGATTGCATGAGATGTAATTTAAATCCAATTAATGAATGATATAAATTATAAAATAAAAAATTAAGACATAAATGGATCATAGAAAAAGGCATATAGATTGGCAAAAATCTAGCTCTTTATTCCTAAACCCTTTTTTTGTTTTGGGGGGGGGGGGGGGGGGGGGGGGGGGGCGGTGTGGTGTTTAAAAAGGCTTGTGGGTTTCCTTTTGAAGTCAAGCAGATTGGTACGAAATTAAAGAATGGAGAGAGACATCCTGAAAACTCTGAGGCCCAAGGTCCCTGGCCCATTCGAGAACATCAAATGCATCAGCTAAATTGGAGAAGCAGCCCATCTGTGTTCTATAGAGGGCTCATTATTGTTAACAGTTCAGTGGCAATCCAACATGCACAAGTATGTGAGACCTTCAACCCTTATCTGGGCTGCAAGGGTTTTTTATATTGTCGGTGGGCCTATGAATCAAGTCGTTCTATCACCAGCAAAATTGCAACTATGTGTACTATCAACCTGATAGGATCCTTAGACATAGAGAAATGTTATGTCCATAACACTTTTATAAGTGACAAATTATTATGAATTGTTATTGATAGATAAAAAAGTAATTTTAGTAGTATGTTTAAATTATAACTAATAATAATTTATCATCTATGATTTGTTATAACACTTCTCTTAAACATGAGATTGTGAGGTTGTAATTTTTTTTTAATTATAAAGTTTTAATCTATGTCGTGTGCTCTTGATGGTTGTTATTTATCATCAAATCAAGATATCAATTGATTTTTAGTAGGCAATGATCAAACACCAAATCTCTTATTCGATAACCAAAAAAAAAATTATCAATTGGGCTACCTGAAATCTATGAATCATGAGTTTTAAATTCAAGGATATCAAGTAGCAAATATGATTATAACAGGTATTTTATCTCTAGGTTGATTTCATTGTTTAATTTACATATCAAATTGAACCCTAAGCTAAACTTGAGAATAAAGAGCGTTCAGCATCATGTCATGAATCATATCAATTTGGAATCTGGAGCCATTTGTTTCCATTCTCTCACTTTGCCTGCCAATGGTTCTAAGTTGAAAGTTGAAATTCTCATGCACATAGCTTTTGAATCCAACTAATTAATGAATATATAAAAAAATAAAAAATAAAAAAAGTTCAGTTTTACACTGGCTTGGAGTTTCTTTTGTTGATGAAAGACCGGTTTGGAGTTACCTTAATTTTGTAACTATTGAAGAGACCATTAATATATAGTTTTAGTCATATGATTTTTTTAATAGGTCATGTGACTTATTTGAATAATACACATAAATAATATTATATATTGTCACCTGGTAGGTTGGAAGAGATAGTTTGGAGCTAAACTTTGTCCAAATTAAATTGATACTAATTTTCATTTGCCACTTTGATTTAAACAAAGTTTGGCTACAAACTAGTTTATAGCCAATGTTTATTCTCTACTCAATATATTTTTATTAGATATGAATTTTGATAAATATATCATTGAATTACATTTTCCTTTTATATCCTCTATGTTTGCAAAATTTTCAGAAGATCAAGATCAATAGCTATATCATCAATCAAATGTTTAAATTTCAAGCTTTTTGTAGCCTAACCTTGTGTATTAAAAATAAGTTTATGGATCGATTAGTAAATAATTTTCAATTGGCAAAAAAATTTAACATGTGTTAAGAATATAAAGAACATGTTATCTAACAGTTAGATTTATAATCCACATGTCTAATCTCTTTTGACACATTGCACCACATCCTTCACTCTCTTTGAATGTAACGGTCCATGTTTGTTTGTTCAGGACTCTCTCTTTCTCTCAATTTGGTGTGTTTTATTTTATTTTTATTTTTATTCTTCTTCTTCTTGGTTTGATAATGTAAAATTATCAAAAACTATCTGCC